>JBBPLX010000108.1:0-52775 GCA_038090015.1 Leccinellum albellum
CGAATGGAAGAGATGGAAATCAAAAAGAACAAGCTCGGTGAGGATGCGGTTTCTCAAGCCGACAAAAAAGAAGAGGTATTTTGGCCAGCACGATATCAAGCCATTTGCCTGATGGATATTGTTAGCTTGAACAAAAGCTAGCGGCTTTGCAAGCTAACTTAGCTCGTGCTAAGCAAGAGTATGACAATCATCAGAGTGAGCGGACTCGCATAGTGTATGTATCCGTGATTACTCCGACGTTTTTACTAGCCTAAACGCTCCCCACAAGCCGCCTTGAAACGGAAGCAAATGAAAAGCTCACAGACGTCTATCAGCGTCTGCTCCAAGCAGGGGTCGATAGGACTGAATCTGAACGGGAGGTCAAGCTCAAGGAAACTCTCGCAAGCCTGCAGCGTGTCTTCCCAGGTAGGCTTATGCCTTCGAATACGAGTCTTCATGTTGTGTTATATTTTTGAAAAATTGTAGGTGTTAGGGGCCGAGTGGTAGATCTATGCAAGCCCACTCAGCGGAAATATGAGACTGCCGTTTCCGTGATCCTGGGCAGGAACATTGATGCGGTGGTCGTAGACGAGGAGAAAACTGCGATCGAATGCATCGAGGTTGGTTCCATCCATCTACGCACTTTATCTCAGCTTATCCCATTTCGAAGTACTTGCGAACTCAACGAGCTGGGCAAGCAACTTTTTTGCCTCTCGACACGATCTCAGTGAAACCTGTTAATGATAAATTCCGCTCCTTCGCCAAAGGAGCTCGACTCGCCGTTGATGTCATCCAGTACGAACCTGCTGTTGAACGGGCGATGCACCACGTGTGTGGGAATGCTCTGGTATGTGATACGATGGAAGTAGCCAAGTATGTTTGTTGGGAGAAAGGTCAAGAGGTTAAAGGTAAGCGAGCGAAAGGAGCAAGGATACCTTGATCTCATCTATAATCTAGCTGTTACGCTCGATGGAACAATTATCCATAAAAGCGGGTTAATGACGGGTGGGCGAAGTACGCATGGATCTGGAAAGAAATGGGAGGAAAAAGATGTGCAAGGTCTGTTGATGACTGTCCAGTCTACTCGTGTCTCACAAAGGAAAGCTCAGGCCTTGTCCGCCTCCGAGACAACCTCCTCGCACAACTGCAGGAACTCAACCGTTCCAAGCCGCGTGGCAAAGCTGATGAAAATATCATTGCTGAGATAACGAGGTTAGAGAACGCTATTACCGTAACCAAGGACGATTTGGTTCGTGCACTTACGGTTTTCATTGTATGATCACTGGATCGATCACTCACGAGGTTTCAGAGTGCTTTCAAACTTCGCTATAATGGCACAAAAGATGAGCTCAAGCATCTAGAGCGCGAGTTGAAGAAGCATGTGCCCGAGCTCAGGAAGGTCAGCAATCGTCCGACTTTCCTTTTACTTCGATCCCATGACCTCTACACCTCTGCATAGGCTCAAGCTGCTCATACCTCACTGGCTTCACGTATATCAATGCTTCAGTCGGTTATCGACGAAGCCGAGCATGACGTCTTTGCCTCTTTTTGCACCAAGATCGGTGTCAACCACATCCGAGAGTATGAGGAACGTCAGCTCAAAGTGGCAGAAGAGGAGAGCCAAGCACGAAACAGATTTGACCAACAGATCGCTCGCTTGACACACCAGTGCGAATCTAACCTCTCGCCGACTTAATTATATTGTTAACACCACTGCGTCCAATTGCAGAATTCAGTTTGAGGGAGAACAGTTACAGTTTACTCAGAACAGATTGGCGACCCTCAAGAAAACACAAAGAGACGAGGAGGCGAAAATTATCGAGTTGGAAGAACAAAAACGACAGATACAAGCTGAGATTTCTTCGGGTCAAGAAGCGATCGAGAACCTTCGGATGGGACTTCAGGAACTCAATGAAGCATTGGAAGAGAAGAACAAGGTAGTTGAACAGGTGAAGAAAACACATGCGCGTGCGGCCAAGGTGCTTGACCAGGCGCTCAAGGAGATTGGGTCGATGGTTCGTGTTCTTCTGGTCATACATTCATCATCGATTAGTTTCTGATGAACCTCAGAATGATGAAATCGAGAAGCTGGCGCTTGAACGGTCTTCCATGTATCGTAAATGCCGCCTCGAGGACCTCAGGTTACCGCTTGCGGCAGGTAACTTGAAGAATGTACCCATGGAAGAGGTGAGAGTCTGAATTATCGTAGATATTAGCGTGCTCAACCCGTCGCAGAACCTACGTGATGAAGTGGCCATGGATGTGGATGAAGACGAGGATAGTACTCAGCGACCTAAGCAAGTCCAGGACTACGGCATTGAAGTTGACTTCACTGTACTAGATGATGAAGAGCGTGAGGTAAGTTTGCGCTGGGCCCGACCGTACATAGAGCATAAACTCAGCTCTTGCAGAGTAACAACCCCGAAATGCTTGCCGAATTCGACGCATCAATCTCCAAACTAAACTCAGACATCGAACGTATGGCACCAAATCTGAAAGCGATAGAAAGGCTGGACGATGTTGAGGCCCGGCTTGTCGAAACCGAACGAGAGGCCGAGAAGGCACGCAAAGATTCTAAAACTGCGAGGGATCAATTCAATGACATCAAGCGCCAAAGGTGGTGGTCTTTCTGAATTGTAGGGTTTGCCGATATGTTAATCATCGGTGGTAGATGTGAACTGTTCAATAAGGCGTACGATCACATCTCTGAGCGGATTGATGAAGTGTACAAGGACCTTACGAAAGGTAAAAGTGCGCCTATGGGAGGTGTTGCATATCTGAGTCTAGAGGACAGTGAGGTAATCATAACAAACCTTGGCCGTTTTCTTGGATATCGACTTATTCTCTATAGGAACCCTATACTGCTGGAATAAAGTATCATGCCATGCCACCGATGAAACGATTCCGAGATATGGAACAGTTGTCGGGCGGAGAGAAGACAGTCGCTGCTCTAGCATTGCTTTTCGCAATCCACAGGTAAGCTCCATTAGAGGTATCTCGTTATGCTCTTTACTCATCCCTCCTCAGTTATCAACCTGCACCGTTTTTCGTTCTAGATGAAGTAGATGCTGCTCTGGACAACACCAACGTCGCCAAGATAGCCAATTACATTCGTTCTCAGGCATCGGACGTCTTTCAATTCATCGTCATCAGTCTCAAAGGTTCATTGTATGAACGTGGTCATTCGTTGGTGGGCATCTACCGAGACCAAGATGTCAACAGTTCGCGAACCCTCACGTTAGACGTAAGTGTTTCCAGGCTTCTATTGTGCTCTGTGAGATCTGACGGGCTTTGAAGTTGACCCAGTATGATGAATGAAGCAAGTATCCCCTGCGTTGTCATTATTGCTTTTACTTGATGCTTTCGTCGATCTGTCCATCGTTGTTACTCGGTGCCCCTGTTTGTTGGTACTTATACTTGATGTAGTTTTTTTTTTTGGCGAGTGCCAGTCGGATAACTTGAAGTTCGAGTTCGATAAAGCGATGCGATAATGCAGTGAGAGGTAGTGGTCCGTAGTCCGGTTTCAAGTAGGGTCCAATAGAAGAGCATGTCTTACGTAAACGATGGACTCTGCCACCCAAGTCTGCGCTTCGGACGAACGCGATGGGTTCCTCGTCCTACCCTCGCTCGGCTGTTCTTGTTCTCGGTCAATCTTCCATCTACTCACTTCTCCCTTCCTCGATTTTTTCCCAAGTAGAAACACTTCTACAGAATGGTAGATTGGTGGAAGCGGAAGAGCTGTTGGAACGGGCTGTGGCCGATCCTGCGCACGGAGGCACAGGTTCGGGCGACGAAGTGAGTGGTGTGTAACACTCAAACTCTTTCTCTCTAATAAGAATCGGTCAGGGGGAAACACTATGCTTTATGCACCAATGCATTGCGTTCGCGTTCATGCGCCAGACTAGATTCCGAGAAGCAACAGCCCACTTTATCAAGGGAGCTATTGACCCTCGTATCCCCGTCTCATACTTTGATGAACTCCGCCCCTCTTTATTCGGTGAACCTCCTGTCCACGAAAAAGATGGCAGCTCTGCTTCGACAGACGCCGGTGCCAGTTCTATCGAGGTCGAGGTCTGGGATGGTGTCAGGGAATACATGCCTGACGAAACGAGTGTAGATGAGATCAGTGAGTCAGTTTGCATTTTTCTTCTTTTTCCCTTCCCCCACCGTCCTACACCGCGTGTCAGCCCGCGTCCCTCCCTTGCCAACTTCCAAGCACCAATCGACCTACCGGCAACTCACCCTCTTTCCTCTTCCCATATCTGCCACGACTCTCGTTCTTGCCCTCATCTGCAAACGAATAAAATAACATGATGCATGGGCACTGACGTTCAGTCGCCACCAACTTAGTCAGGAATTATTCTCCTCACTTGCGTCCCGGCGCAATACCTGGTTCACCAGTCGAGGATAACCCCGCTGGCATAGAGCCATCAACCTCCGGTTCATACACATCGAGTGGGACACGTGCACATCCAGCAACGATCGCTATGCGTGAAGTGCTGAAGGAAGAAGCCAACGAGATGGTAAAAGGCATTTTAGCTGCCGCGTTGGGGAATGTTGAGATGTGGTCAAGAGATGTTATCAAAGTAAGTGTTGCACATTTTGCACTGCTTGTCTATTTGGGTCATCAGGAAATGGTTTATCTTGTCTCGAGATTCGGCTACCATACCTCCGTGCCAGGCTTTGCATATTCTGATAGGATTGTTCCCATGGTTATTTGGCATATTCTGTGTGATCTCTTGTCTTCCCGGCCAAGTTATACACCCGTACTTTGGCAACTATTCTAACGCTGTATTGCTCCCTAGATAACATCGACAGCTCTCGGCCTTCTCTATGCCCATGGACGGGATATCACCTCTCTCTTGGCACTATTTGCCCCTCCTTCCCCTCCGTCGGCCTCCTCCTCGCATCCCGTCTCCCGGGCAAGTTCGCGACCATCCTCATGTCTCGCTTCTTCATCGCATACATATCCCTCTAATGGCTACCAATTTTCTGTTCCGCCATCTCCAGGACACACTTCCCACCCTTCGCAGACAACACAACCCAACCACCAGGAAACCGCGCTCCCACTTTACCCGCAAATATTGGCACCCGTGCTCTCGAAGTTGAAGCTTTGGGGCGCATTGCTGGAGATGTGGAAGGTCTGTAGGGATGCCGAGAAGGTTGTAGACATATTGGTTGGGTAAGTGTTCTTCTATATCACGGTGTATGCCCGGATTTACATTTTCAAACCCATGAAATAGCCTCACGGAAGGAACTCATATCGATCCTTCGGTTACCGATCCACTCGGGCATATATTCACAATACTTTGTCCCCCTCAGCCTGATTCGGCGATTGGAACTGGTTTGAGTATAAGTGAACACGAGCGACCTCGCTTGGTGAAGAAATGGGCAGCTTGGCTTACTGGGAAAGATATCGAAAGAGGGCTGAAGGTGCGTATATACTTTTTATCCTTTGTGGCTGTTGTGCATTTTACTCAGATATATTTATCGGTACTTTGGCTCTTATCATACAGCTGTTAACATCCTCACAACCAACGCGGCATCGTCGACCCACTGGTGCCGCTGGCCGTGGAAGGGACAAAGCAGCAGATCGAGAGAATGATATCCAAAGAGCAGACGAATTGGCCATTCTTTCCGAGCTCCGAAATACTAATCCACTTGCTGCAAAACGATATCTGGAATGGTTGGTTGTTGGTCGGGGGCTCGGAAGAGGCAGGAAGGAGACAACGGAGGAGGGGGAATTGTTTGAGGAACTTGTATGGAACTATGTAAAGGAGGTTTTGGAGTACGTTCAGGATGAAAGTATCGGGAAGCTTTGGAGGGCGAAAGGTTCGTAGGCACTGGTGATTCGCATGGATCCTGCGGATTGCGTGCTAATGCATCGTTTGACTTAGCGGCGTCGTATGCCTCTACTCCAGGCAGCCTGGCTACAGCATCTTCGCCACTTCCACCCCTATCAAAGTCGGATTTTTTGCCTTCACCCACCCACCCGGCTCCATCCCCTCGCCTACCATTCCTGTCTTATTTTGCCTCGACAACTCCTGATTCCCCATCAAAGCGTGCGCGCATAAAGGAACTGCTACTTCTTCAGTCTCTTAGGGAAGCGAAAAAGATTGTCAGCGACATACGAGACAAGTTTACGCGTGGGGGATGGGACAAGGTTCTCGGTCTTGAGATGGCCATTTTACACTCGAAGGTATGCCATCCACTCTAATGTTGAAGCATAACTACATGGCTGTATCAGACCCCCTCTGCGCGGGTCACTCTCAAGACACTACATAATTTGCGGGACACGTCGACGGCTGAGGCGTATGCGTCGAGCGGTGGGTTGACCGGAGTAGTTGGCACCAAAATGGGTGTTAGCGCTGCGGAAGGGTGTGGCTTGTCTGATTGGAGCGGGTGGTTTGCAAGAAGTAGTGGGCCAGTCGGGCCAAAAGAAGAAAAGAACATACAAGACGGTGAGATGTTAAAAATGCTGTTGGAGGTTTATATGGAGGATGGGTAAGTCTTGAGTTAGCGGCGGAGCAGCATATTGACAGCATTGCACGTTGCAGGGATACGCAACAGACAGCAAGATTTCTCAGCTCGCAAGCAAAAAAACTAGATGCTCTCGATGTGAGTGCCTTTGCTGCTCTGATGATCTTCCCGTATATTCTACCACATTCGAAGTGGCGTGTCTAATATATGAACTGGTTACATAGATAATATCTCTCGTCCCATCCACCTGGCCGCTTCATACACTGTCGACCTATCTTGCTCGTTCGCTCCGACGCACTCAGCACGTCGCACACGAAGGTCAGATTGTCAGAGCTACCTGTGCAGGACAGAACCTTGCCGTGCTCGAGAGTACGTTCGAGATTCTGCGGGAGGAAGGCGCGATCGTGGAGGAGGCAGTGAGTGATGATGAAGAAGGCGGGAAAGGGGAGGACAGGATGATGGGGAGAAGTTTCGATGAAAAAGTCGTATTGCATGACAGGCACGAGGGAGAGGCCGAGGTGGAGCCTGTCCATGTGGGAGGCGGTGAAATCTGATACTGCCGTTGATGCATGATGCATGATGCATGGTGTACTGAATCGCTTATATGCTTTAGGTTACTCTCGAAACCGTAAATTTCGAAGCTAGAGAAGATTCCGATAGTTCGCTCGCACCGGAATAAGATCAACGTTCCTGACCCGAGACTTTGTACATCGATGCATCACGCCAAGGATGCTCCAAATGCTTGAACTTCACTGCTAGCTACTTTTGAGAAAGTTTGGAGATCGAGCAACATCCGAGTCAAATCGGATATCGCTGTGTGCAGCCAAATTCCAAATGTAAACGTGGGCTGTATCAGTGTATGCTTAGGCATTGAATTTCTTGGCGTTTCACCGAGAGTTCACGACATCTTGAGCCATTGTCCTGAACAAATCAGTCTCTGGGCATATGAACTTAGCTGTGCCCATCACGCAGCCTCGAGGACTTTGCTAAATGAATCCACCTCGCATTCCGGAGTGCTGACGTAATGTCATCAGTCCACTAGCCGAACTTGCCGCTCAATGCAGGCCGCGACAGCCAACTCTTCTTCGATGCGTTGATCCCTCAAGCTTCATGAACTTAATGAGCAACGACGAGAAAACTTGGTCTTTGCTTAGAGAACGTAGTCTCAAACCGGGAGGGTTTGGGGAAGATAGAGCCAGGATATGGTACGTACGTTGCCTCCAGCCTCCTATGCTAGTTTGACCGAATGATTTTTAGGCCTGCACTACTTGGTGCGCAACCGCTCTCAGATCCGCCGCCATACTCAGAGGTGGAGAATGAAAGTGAAAGCGAAAATTCGACGGAGGAAGGGTCGGACGAGTTAATTGCGGAAGCCCATGCAGACGAACGGCAAATCAAGCTGGACACAGATCGTAGCTTTGTATTATACCCTGGAGGTACGGAATGACGTCGTATTAATTCATACACACGCTGATTCACATGCTCTGTGTCAGAGTCCGGCACTACGCACCCCCGAGATGCACTTCAGAACGACTTGCATGGACTCCTTGTGTCGTTGTTCCGCAAACGTCGTTCGCTTCACTACTTTCAGGGTTTCCATGATATTATGACAGTCATATTTCTCACTTTGCCACAACCCCTTCACCTCCCATGTGCGGAAAGGATGGCGCTTCATCGCGTGCGGGATTCCATGGGAGTTGGACTCGAACCAGTGCTCGGCCTACTGAGGTAAGACCCTAGAGGTATCAATTACCACTCCTTAATATGTTCATTATATACTTCCAGAGTCCTGAGAAATTTGCTGAGGCTTGTGGATCCCGCATACGCAAAGCTGCTTGAAAAGTGTGTATCTTTGAGATTATGATTACCTTCAGCTGATCATTATATGCGCCTCGGTGATTAGCACATCTCCCCTCCCATACCATGCACTATCTCATCTCCTGACACTTTTCTCGCACGACGTCCCGACTCTTCCTCTTATCCAACATGTATGGGACTTTCTTTTGGCACGAGAGCCAATCGCTGTGGTATGGCTTGCTGCTGCTGTGAGTATAAGTAAGCTTGGCTTTTTTATTTGTCCGCATTATATCTGTCTATCTTCAGACGTTGTTCTGATTCTCACCCATAGCTTATCTTGCACCGCAAGCCGTCTATCTACTTGCTCGCCGAACAAGACGAAGATGGGATGATCCACTCTTTGTTGGGTGGGATACCGGAACTGGTTGATGCAGATCCAGAGTCCTGCGATATGGGCAATAACGATGTTGTTCAAGACACCACTAGAGCAGACTGTGCCGCAGAAAATGCGAGAGTCTCTGGGACGTCCACTGCAAGCATTTCACATGAGCAACCAGACTCTGCAGCTGTTTACGGAACGGTCGAGTCTCTTGATATCAGTGGTCCATCCTGTGATACTTTCACGCCAGATGATGATGGAAGTTCTGTCACATCGAACGTGGTCCAAAGTGGCAACACGCTCCGAGCTGAGAACTCTAGTCCAAGCTCAAAGTTCTTCCCTCTTGAGAACACAGCGGATGGAGACCACGTGGGTGGTCCACACAGCTCGACTCTAGACTTCGCTGCATCAATCCCATTGCCTGATTCACGGCCAGCTTCACCGAGTGTTTCACCGGAACCTTTCTCGGTGCCGTTATCACCGCAGGCGAGATCCACTGATCATCACGGCTATTCACCCTCACACTCGACTCCCAATCATGTGCCGTTGCGTTCGGGTTCTTTCTCCGGCCCAACACAACGTTCCTCCTCGGATCAACCCTGCAGTGTATCAAGCGAATCCACAACACATTTGGACACGTCTGTAAAAAAAATGAGAACCAAACCGCCCCCACTTTCCCTTACCCGCCTTCTTCGTCAGGCAGACGACCTCTTGAATACATACCCACCATCCCACCCCTCAGTGCGCCTCACCGAGATTATGGGACCCGACAGTGCTATGCGAACATGGCGCCCGTCACCAATTACTGCCACGACCCGAGATGCCGTACCCGAAAAACAGCTATACGACGAAACTGATGACTACCTGGAGACTCTAGTCAACTCTTCGTACATCGTCGTACCCTCACCACCCCCTTCACCTGCTCTCGGACCTCGCCTTGTGGCGAAGAAAACAAAAAAATCACCGAGAGTGTTGAGCAAGGCTCTCCTGGACCCGCGTAGAATCGGCCAGCGTCTAGGTGCGCTCACGGCTGGAGAGCGTAGGATGTTGTTCATGGGCGCATTACTCGTCGTCGGGGCTGCAGTGGCGTTAAAGTCGAGTAAGGTCCCCTGTGTGGACACTATCGTCAAGGCAGGTGGAGGTGATGGGCTAAAGCGCTTGTGGAATGGAAAATGGACACTCATGTCGTCTGTGGTTGCTGCTTGGGGACGAGGGCTGCCATAGGCCGTGGGTTTTCTTTTGATTCACTATGCTACCTTACACCCGAGTTGCATATAGCTTATCCAGCAGCCTCGACATGCTGTATAATTGCCGTCCTTTTGTAAACGTGAATGTATCGAACGGAGGTAAAAAAAAAAAAAAAAGCCAAATCACGGCAGGGAGAACGTTCCTTTAAAATTAAGGAATCCATTTGCTACAGGTTTTACTGACCTTGTCTCATTTCTTACTAATGCTCGGTGGAGAGGGCGAGGCACAAGCTGATGATCGAGTTGTGATGTTGGCCAGGTCTGTGCCAGCCCAGCGACTAGCAGAAATAGTACTAGCGCTGCATGTCAACGCGGTCCACCCAGGCATCAAACCCAGATCGTATGAACGGGCTAAAGAGGAGCGGTGATCCCTTAAGCCCGAACAGCCTTCTCGACCATCGAACCTCCGAGCAGGCACCAAGGTTTAATGGTGGCATTTGAGGGGTCGGTCCTCGCTCAGGGTAGATTATTGGACTAGGCCACACCAGGCCTCCACATGAGAAAAAAAATACCGGCGGTGAAAGCGCCATTGACTTATACGGCAAGGCCCGACTGATCATAGGATTCATCTACGAGCGCTATTAGCGGTGGACGACTCCAATGACACATGGAAGAGAGGTTTACGTGACGATCAAAATTGAATGTTTGAAGATACCGTCGTCGACAGAAAAATTCCGAATCAAAAATACAACAGATGGATCAGGAAGTTCCGGCCGCATCACGTACCTTTCGATCAACCAACGGCCCCGCCGACCCTCGTGGGAGATTCAGACCCCTAAGTAGAAGAGAGAAATTCTGTTCGCTGAGGTACGCCGAAAATTCCGAAACAACCCTGAATTCATTTTTTTGAAGGCAGTACTGTACTAATTGTCTACGAAAAATATGGCCTTGGCCCCGCATACCACACGCAAATGTTCCGATTTGGTGGGGGAAGTGCAGGACGATCGATCACGGATACATACGACCTCAATCCAGCGAACCGTCTTCCGCACTCACCTTCAATCAATTTTTGAACAAAAATAATCATCGAAGGGTTCACTACAGTATAAAGGTATGCACGAAGGACAATTTGCGTCGTGCTGATGGCGGTGCGCCAGACGTATAACTGACGCACAGGCCATAGGGAGGCCTAAACTGCCCAACTTATACAAGGGCTGTTCAAGAACTGACGAGAAGACGGTCGACCTCACAAGTATAGGTTGAACAACGTCTGGGTGGTTTCAACGGGTGTAGCACACTCAGGCCGCCTGCAGTCCTGCCTCTCAAGTCAATATGTCATAACCAAAGTGGAGCGAGCACTTAATGCCAAGAGATCCTGTGATCGATCCCGATTGGAAAGTTTGACTCGCCAAAATTAACGCTATGAAGTAATGCTGGCATCCGCGCCGAGCAACAACCCTTCCTGATCGGAGGATCAATTAAGATGTTTTCATTGTTTGATATCAGGTAGGAGACACATCCGGAAAGAATCGAGTGATCAAGTTCTGAATGGCCCGATCTGGAAATCCACTATGATGCTGTGCTCATCGGAACTCGACCTATCCACCGGTACGACTCGTCGAGCGCTTGATCTGCAAGACTCGGTACCCAACTGAGAGACCTGCTGATATATTTATTCGAATGCCTTTCATATATTTAACTATCAAAGGAGCTGCCCCTATTGAAGTTAAACCCTGCACGACAGCACTCGTTTGGTTGAGCGAATTCTGGTACCGGTAACAAGAAAAATAAAATCAGTATCCGCACGGGTAAAAGTGCTTGTTTAGGGAATGAGTTTATTTTTGTAGATGCCCTGGATCAAGGAGCCTATTTAACCAAAGCATCATTGGACGTCAAGTTGTAGAATGCTCCCTTCACCACCCTCTCCACCTCAGTCTCGACCAAAGAAGGTCGTCACTCAGAGGCAATATCGTGAAAAGGAGGGGATGTATTTCAACACACTCCGAGACATCATCAAGGAGCTTACCGGAGAAGAGCTATCGACACGGCAGGAGATTCTGAAAAAAGGTTGCTTACGGTCTATCAGTTGTTTAAATGACACTGCTAATGGAATTACGCCAAAAGCGATCGACTTACTCTTAGCGACCTCAGACACAAGGACGCAGAGAGATACCCAAGTTATTCCTTTGGCCTCACACAATATACTTCCTGCGAACAGCCCGGCAAAATCGACGTTAGATCATGGAGGTGGGTGGATACAGTTATACCTGGAATTCTGAAGTGCTCACCGTGCCTCAGAATATTTGGCCCAATGGGGGCCTTATCATTGTCCCAAAAATTGGCATCCCAAGGGCGGGTTTGATTCATATACTGGTGTCGCTCAACTGCATGGTCAGCTAGACCTCTTCGATGCGGACTCTAGATTGGACAACGGTAGTTATCAGGAGCGGGGCGAGGATTCGTCACCCTGGTATTACCGTCCTCAGATGTAAATGGTGGTTGACGAGGTTTTCCGTCCTAGTCCAATTGTAAATACGTACGGAGGGATTCATGATGTAGCAGAGTCCAGTACTTGGTATTCCACGTGCCACACTGCAAGTGCGACGAGCTAGTGTCGGAAGAGCCGCGTGCTTCCACCATCCTTTTGCAAGTTTTGGATAACGGCAGTATTGCCCGGCTCTTACCGTGAAAGTCGATCACGTGTTTGGTCTTTTCTTTCTCCAGTGAACCTCCGGGCCGGTAGCGAGTCTTCCTATAATATAGTGACCTCTTCCCCATAAGTTTAGTATTGCTACCCATACCAAGGCTAATGTTGCAAATGTTCGTGGAATGAGAAGCATGAGTGCAATACAGGACCAGCGGTATGGGCGATTAGGGTCTCCCTCACTTCATTGCAATGGTGCACGACGTCGTTCTTTCTCAGGCCCCTTTTGATTCTGCTTCCGTTTCAGACTGAGCGTCCAACTCAAGCTATCTCCAAAAGGCTCCCGCACCTGATCGAGGATAGCGAACCAGGTTAATTTGTTGGGCGTGATTGGCATCGATCTCCGACTTTTCATCGTTACCTAGACGATCCACACCTTAGCGCTACGGTACATCATATATAGATTTCACGACAAATCCATACCGGCGGATCCGTTGCATACCGCAGGTGGGAGGCCCGTGGGCCGTTGTCACGCCATTATTTATATCCCGCGTAGTTGTCCGGTCTCCCGGCGGATAATAACTTGAATTTACTCATAGCTCGTTGCAATGATGCTACACGAATCGCACACTACCGAGCTA
Source organism: Leccinellum albellum (assembly GCA_038090015.1). NCBI lineage: Eukaryota > Fungi > Basidiomycota > Agaricomycetes > Boletales > Boletaceae > Leccinellum > Leccinellum albellum. The sequence continues at coordinate 13,108 of JBBPLX010000108.1, forward strand.
ATCTGCCCGGTGTCACCACAGATTCTAGATGCCCGCAGCAGCCCGTCATGGCACCGGTAATTTCTACATGCATTTCCACCATTCCTTTCTGGCACTGACCCCACGAAGCTGATCGATGGTCAATAACCTGTTTCCATGAGACGGTAATCGGTGAATAGTCCGAATTATGGGAGCCACCAGGTTGCTAAGAAACGGCTTCAAAATGCAAGGAGTTCTGGCGACATTTATGGCTCACAGGAATATTTTTTAATCTAGTAGCTACTGATGAGCTTTTATACGATCTGACAGGAGGAACAACACCATTCGAGTGGCTTGCGACGTCCGACGTTTGGTTACTGAACCTAGTAGCTAGTACGCTACAGTACCTACAGAATCATGTACATTGTAATACATTCGCGTCTTGACCTCCCTTGCCTTACAGTAATATCTGTAGCACATGATGACCTTTTCTATCCCGCCCTGTATTCCAGATGGATGGCTTCAAGCCCAAACTCTCTCCGTTCAATTTGAGAACTAACTGACGTGGATCAAGGCGGTGGAAATATAGTTGTGTCAATGAACTGTGATTCCGCCCCAAAAGGTTAGCTTATCTGCTGTGCGACGGTGTTACGCATCTTCTCGGTCACGCCCAGATCGAAACACCGTTGTCTTCACTGCCAGTGACCAGGGCGAGTGGCACGTTGACATCAATGATGACGATCAGTGGGTGGGTGGGTGATTGTTCAAGTATCACTTACTAGTAGCGGGAAAGGTCGGTCAGCCCGAGGTGCCGCGAGCACCCCGCGTAGATTGATTCCGGCAAGTAATAACTCCTACTACCATGATTTTGCGGACTTGATCCGACGGCAGCCGGTCATAATAGTAGGCTATAATGGTTGTAGTAGTACCACTTGGCCGCCTGCCGAGTACTAAGGTGATGAGAACTAATATATACTAATATGATGAAAAAGATGCGAAACTGATAAACTTCGAGAGTGTGCAAGCTATTACATAATATTATTGGAGATACTAGTATGTACTAGTGCCATGAAACTTGAAGCGTCAAAAATTCAGTATTCTGTGGCCGCTTCAGCGCCTACGACGGCGCTACTCGATTATGGACCTGCCAAAAATTTCAAGGGACTCGGTGTTCCGGGCCGCCGCATCGCATGCATCGTCCACATTCGCCATTGAGCTCTATGTTAAACTTTGATTTGCAGAACCTATGTTGGCAAAAATGACCTCGCGGAGATTGCCAGACACAGGCACGATATTGAGTGTGCAAGCCTTCGTGTGGGTAGAATCCTGTACTTGTAACATGACATTTTCATCATTGGGTGGTCATAAGATTTCTGGGCATCTTTGTTTTCCAACCCTGGCCACTGGTCACTGATCGGGAATCGGGATTCCGTGATGCCCCTGGAAGCGAACAAGGAACACAGAGTGCATCCCGGTGCGTCTGAATCATCCCCACAGGGATTGGTGGACGGCGCTCCGTAGCGATGGGCTGCTTTTCCCTGACCTTCTTTTCCTCCGATCACGGTGGACTCGGTTGGAAGCGAATAACGTGAACTGATAGTATCCGAAGTGTACTTAAGGTTCAAGTCCATATGTCGTATTCTCGAACCAAGGCCCCACTAGTTGCGAAGACTGCAAAATGTACTACCCATACCAACCTCCGAGTCTGGCACACGGTCCATCGCCGTCGTCTCGGCCAAGCAAGGTTATACAACAAAGAGAGTATCGCGAAAAGGAAGTAGAATGCTTCAAAACGCTTCGGGGTGTCATCAGGGACCTTACGGGACAGGAGCCACGCACCCGCGAGGATATCCTACGGAAAGGTATATCTCGTGTTGATCCAATGTTCCCAGCTGCTAAATACCTTGCGTGCGAAGCAATTGACATGCTCATAACAGCTTTGGAGACTAGGAAGCAGAGCGAGACTCAGTGGGAGGTTAATGGTACCCTATCTCCTTCTGCGATCATGCTACTCGCCGACCATATGACATCAGTTCACATGGGTAAGTCAATCGGTGTATATCTACTCAATTAACGTACTTATCTGAATTTTCTGCAGATTACGCGTCTCAATGTCCTCAGCCCTCAAACTGGCATCCTTCGGCAGAACCTGTTGCTTTGTCTTACCATGATCATACACTGGCATATGATCAACAATGCCACACCATGTCTAGCTCTGCTTCGCCCAGTGTTGGATATGGTGAGGGCTTTTTTAATTACTAGTATAATCATTACACCTAGGAGAACTTTGATGAATGTAGTTATATATGTCCTCTCTCATCCCTTCGGACAGTGTAATCTTATCTATGGGCTTGGACCAGTCACCGTTACTATGTATCCTTCCTATATGAACATCGGCTTGTCGATGTTGCTTTTCGTACCCCATCAACTTAAAACTACGTGTTTCTTCATGGCTGCATCCACTAACTCTACCATACCGATCACCGCTTCCTCTTCTAGCGTACGACCAAGAAGTTGAAGTCCGACTGGTACGCCGGGAAATACGTCCGGATGATCTTGTAGATTTCAGTATCATAAACGGTTGAGTGCACATAGAAACATACAAAGTCTATAAAATGCCTCGTCCTCATGGTTGTGAAAGTCATGGGGAGCTACGGGCAGATCAACCTTGGGGTCAACGAATGTCACAGGAAATACAGCGCAAGTGTAGTCCATCGCATTTCCAAGGGTCGTATAAAAGGAATCACTGAATGCCGGGAGGCAGGTGGGTCTTTGCACGCGTAAGTTGGAATGTAACTCACTAATTCAAGCCGTGTGGACAAGCGGTATATGCTACAGCAGGAGAGATGATAGCATCGACTGGTCTGCCAGTATTTGTTCTACTCTTTGTTGCATTCCAGTGGTCTAAGTATGCCTTGCGAAGTGCACGTTTTTCTGTATGGAGTTGCCATAGCTAAGTAGTATGAGAGTAGGTGAGCCACTTTCTGTCCAATAACATCCCAGGCATACCTCCCAGGTGGTTCTACTCCTCGGATGTCCAACCAGACTTTTCACGAGTGATATATCCAAGTCAAATGGATGGGGTTCCTCCTCGGGGCTCATTGAAGTGATTAGGGGTTCACCAGAGGCTTCACAGCTTCTGCGATAGTCCTCACCTCCATCGGCAACCAGAATCGTTTGCTGTGGCACAAAGGTTAGATGGTGTACCGAACTTATAAAGTATGAATTTACAGCATTCTTGTAAATGTCAACGTGGTCGAGTGGCTCCCAGTTAATGACTATGACAGTACTAATTTGAGATTTTGAACCGAACAAGAAATGGAGTAACTTGCCCTGGTGTCCTTCTTTCTCCAATACATCTTTGACTATATTCATTGCCCGAATGAGAGGAGGGTGCGGCTTGACCACTTTGTTGTCCCATAAGATAGCGAAACACATCCCTTTGCCGTGACCGTGCTCTACTAGTTGGTATTCTTTCTCATTCCACCCTTTTCGAATTGCGAGTGGGTCGCGATCCCAGGGACGGGCATCTATGATTGCCTTTGTGAATAACTTCAATGCAGAGACAGATGTTGCCATCGGCCCAAGTACAGACGAGATGGATTCCTGACCCATCAAGGTATTGGCAGCGCCATGATACGGAAGACGTTCGTACGAGGGCCGAAGGGTGTACAACCCACAAAAGGCGCTAGGAATGCGGAGAGACCTACGCCCGTTTTGGATCAAGCTTTATCCTGAATAGACAACGAAAGAATTACCCGTCTATATCAGTGCCTACTCCCAAGGGGCTACCCCTCATTGCAAGGAGCGCACCTTCTCCCCCCGAGGAACCACCAGGAGTGAGTTTTCTGTTGTAGGGATTGGTTGTGCGGCCGAATACATTGTTGTGTGTTTCTCCCCACTGTATGATAGTAACGTTAGACCAATTTTTGGCATTGTCATCGCTCGCTTTGGGTAATCGACAGAACTGACCATGAGCGTCTGTGGCACATTAGTACGAACGAATGGTACCGCTCCAAGTTCGTACAGCATTTCCACTAGAACACAATCATCATCTGCAAACTTCCCGATATTGCAGGCATATCCTGAGAAAGTGTGATGTCAATGATCGGCAAATGCTTCATTCAACTATCGCTACCCATGATGGTTTCCAAGCCTTTCATTGTAAACTGATCTTTCAACGATATTGGTAAGCCATGTAAACGGCCCATTGGTTCCCCATGTTCCACCAGATATTGGTCAACTTCCTTGGCCCGACTAAGAGCTCGCTCAACAAAGATTTCCGTGAGACAGTTTGTCTAGATGAATGATCTGACAGCCCGAGATAACATACACGAATCATAAACTCACGACCTGATGCGCGATAATAGCGCTCTTGAGGTACGCGAGAGTGACTTCTAAACTCGTGTATCCAGAGGTGCCGTCTGCGAGCAAGCCAGCCAACGCCGACACATCCTTCGTACCGAGGTCGATAATGTCGAGTTCTCGTGATGATAAGAGTCCAGAGTCCTTTGTGACAGAACGGACATCCATGCATGTATGCGGTGGCAGTTTGATCTTCCACTCTTCCGGGATGGATGCATCCTGAACCGCTTTACGATCTCGACACAAGGAGCGCCAATCCGAGGATTCAGGGATACTCATCCCCCTGGACATGACGACCCTATTCTATAGTTGCTGATGGAGGGAGGAGAAAATATGTGTGGCAGAACAGTGTCCTGTTGCAGCGGTAGCTGCGTCCATTCGTTTATGGTGGACTCGGAGGTAGCACTTCGGTTTGGTGGCGCGAGCGTGGGAAAATAAGCTGTGGATCGGATATAATCGAGCCGTCCGCATCATTCCCGTATAACTTGAAGACAGTAGTTTGTGAGAGGACAATATATCACCCCCTCTTCGACGTATGTACGTACTTAGCACAAGAGAGAAAGCAGTTTTTGACTCGGAGACCAAGAAAGTCGAGGTCACTCATCTCGGCGCCGCCTGAATAGTAAGTCTCGAGAGAACCGTGACACACTCACGTCAATTACAGAAAACATACTCCTCGTTTCTTTTTCAAGTACAAATTAGTACATCCCTCACATTGGGATGGTGACTACACGACATGAGATCTACAGATTTGACTCGGAATGACCAAGTGAGTACTATACAGCAAGCGGCATTTCCTTTTGAAAACTGTTACATGAACCTCCACAGGTTCCATCCTTGACTACACGGGAACAGCCGTATAAAATAAATGACGCACTGTGGAAGCACAAGGTGCAGAGTGTAAAATTTCAACGGAACCAGACCCAAGAACCATGATGACCTGCTTCAAGATATGCAGACAGGACGACCACCGCTCTCATAGCGCGAGTACGATGAATGCTCCGTGTATATCGCAGCACCAGGCCGGGTGATAGGTAAAACCAGCTCGAGACATTCTAGGTCTGAGTCCGGTCGTGATTTACCAGTCAAGCCACAACCTTCAAGTTCTGGTCGCCTTGCCTCGCGCCGTTTTCCGCTGGTAATGAAATTAAATCCTCCGTTGAAGCGAGATGTTCGGGCAGCTGGACATAGCGCTAAGTGTTTTTTAAAAGTATGAGAAATGCAAAATGGGTTGTTACCTTTCTGGTGGTTCGTGCTCCAATCAATGCCTTGCTCTAGTACAGCTCCACGGCTAATTTACAACGTATAATGAATTCAGGCATTGGAATCGAGCTTGAAATGAACGAGTTCGTACCTCGTCCGATCGATGGAAAACATTTGTTCGACAATGCTTCTGAATGGTGCGCTATACATCCTTTTCACATCCTCTGTTAGCCCAAGAAGCAAGAAGACTATGAACGCGATCGTCACGATTGTCCAGCGCCGCAGTTCGACGCTGGTAATCTGGGTTAAACTCGAATGCCACTCGTGTGCTGGGACGTAGACGATTACGTCAATGGTCGAGTGGATGGCTCCCCATCCAGGCCAAGGCGTTACTGGATATGCAGCGGCCAAGGAGGCGATGGATATCGATGTCGGAACAAGCCCGTACAACGTACTAACCGCCCCTATGGCAATTAAGCGCCGGCTCCACGCCGAGCTTACACCTGATTCTCCCATCATTCTGTGGTCCCATCGAAAATTTGCTCGGATGGTAAGACCTGGGCGCGACTCGTCAGTACGTGGTCTCAAATTTGGTATACTACACACAGGCATATGTTGCAGATACTGCACCGACTAGTAAAGGGAGCATCCAGACGAGGGGAAAGGCAAGATTGACGGTGCCTACACCTGGAAGGCAGCCGACGTCCTCGAAAATATAGAACCGATATTGTCGGACAATATACTCTGCGGTATCTGATGAGCCGGGAGCAATAATTTGGGCGTTCCAAGGAATACCATACCGAGAGCAACACAGGCGCAGGGCATCACTAAACAGAGGACGAAGTCGACCACCGTATTGAAAAACTTCTGGACAGCATGTTAGCAGACTGTACCATCAAGAGAAACAGTAAAATATGTACCTCATGTGCCTTGGGGTCAAGAGTTACAATCATGTACAACTGACGGTTGATGGATACACCACTTGCAGCGAGAGCGACGTCCACGACAATAAGGAAATATCCACCTTGATCGATCTCAGCCATCCAACCATCATGTAACTGAATCGGACGCACAAAAATCACACCAGCCTGGGGCCCAGTTGTCGATATTCCGATTCCAGCGTAAAGCGTTGGCAAATTGGACCAAACATGCAAGCTCCGTCCAGATAATGAGCATGGATGTTCCCACATTGCCAGAAGCTATTCACTTGGTTGATGATCATATCACACCATGTCTGCAAAGTGCTCACCTAACGCCCTCGGCAGGGGAATTGCAACCAATAATGCACCGATACCTGCGAAAACCATGAAGACAATGTTGCTAATGCCATACATCTCATCGACTCGTTAATACAGCGAGACACCGTTGCCAGCGGGAGAATACCAGGGGGGAATCTATTTGCTTTCACACCCCAACGAGTACATAAGGCAGCGTGAATAACCCCTATGGATCATGTGGTAACATGACCGAGCATACGTTCCTTCAGTGATATCGGCTAGATTTAGCGTTGGCAAGGCACTTACAATGCTTCCCAGGATGAACCAGCATAAGCAATGCGTGACCGCCATCCGACCTGTGATGGAATCATGTGTAGCTCCCATATATATATAAGTTGTAGTCCGGGCATTCGGCAGCTTGGCGTTACCGATAGTGCTTAGCCTAAAGCCGATTATCAGCCATAACAACACCCAGAAAGAGATAGATTCTACCCCTTTGGTTATTACCAGCTAATTCGAAATCACACGTGGTGATTTCGAAAGATGAGTACACTTGAGTTGATGCAGCCGAATGAACTGAGTCGCTGTCAGAGTCTCGTATTCACGTACACAATCGCGTGTCACACGACACAAAAACTCCGAAGAGTAGACCAACCGCCACTGACCCGCCGGTTGCAATTCCATCTGACTTAGGGCTCTGACTGCTGCAAGGTTCCGTTCCGCCGGGTGGGCTTGCCAGGTAAGTTATTCTCGGTCACACTGTACGACTCCGAAGGAGTATTCAAGACTTTGAAGTCTTGGTGTGAAGCTCAACTCGGTGCGTTCTTGGTCCAGCGTCCGCCCGAGTCGTCTACCCCTTTTTGTTTCGGCCCGCGCGTAGGCCCGGCGCAGTATGATGAGCAATATATTTTCTCACTGAGTGAGCCCTCTCGCCGGCCTATGATCATCCAGGTGATTCTAAGAGATTCGGGATTCGCTTTATCTTCAAGTTGAAAATTGTCAGCGCTAGCGAGTATACGATCAAAATAGTGATTACAATCACGAGCTACAGACGACAAAACCCTCCCTCACTATCGTGGCAGTCAGGGATTCGGCATACTTTTTCTCACTGATAAAGCTTTTACCACGTCAAAGATCCGTTGAAATTGCCTTGCAAAAACCTTCGTTTATGTTTATATGCATCGGATCAGCGGTATTGGGTGAAAATCGAGCGGTGATCTCGACAATAGATACTACTCACAAGCAGACAGACAGTCAGACCACTACCATCGTACAGCCGTGCTTGCATTAGCTCGAGTTCTGCGGTTGGTCCCCATGTATCTCATCCTCCAAGCGACTTCACGAAGCGGGGTACACTAAAGGGGTTCTAGAGGTCCCGAGGATCTCGCATTTGTCTTTCAGGCGATGTCTGCCTAGTATGAACGCGACGCGGTTGCGCTATTGTTAATAACACCTTGCTTCAATGCTTCGATTGTCTCCGTCCAAGTACTGCTCCCGGAAGTCCACCTGGCCCACTTAACGTGGATATAATTACCGATCGGCCGCCTATGGATGTTCTCTGCGGGTAATCTATATTTCTAGTGTGAACCATAACTTACCGCAGTATGTCCTCCCTTATCTCCTGCCGTCTTACAGCTCATTGTTTTCAACGATAGAATTGATCCTTTTTCACGCGCACAGGTTGTTTTATCCAGTTCAGCACACCCGTATTGTTTATCTGGTCTCTATAGGAAAAGCAGCTGTCCCTCGAGAACCATGAACTATTGCATAAAATATGGTGAGCAAATGAGTTGATCGTCCTTAAATAGGTGTAGGTTACTCGCACTCGAGAAGAGCTTATTTGCATATCGGTGGTTGAATCGTGACCTTCACAATGTTAATCCTTCCTCTCTAGAAATCTGCTTTCGAGGGGATATCATTGTCTAATTATCTTGTCTACTTTTCAATCTATACCTCTCATTTTCAGACGTCCTACCAATCTATTTTCTTCTTAGCTCCACCACGACCAGTAAAGCCCCATTCAATCTGGTTCGCAATCTTGATCGCTACCCCCAGGTCGGAAGCAAATCTGGGATCCCACGTCTTTGTCAGGGAAGATCAAGCCAATAAACCTGACAACTCACGACCATACTGCAGCAGGATTCTTCTGGAAGAATCGACCCACGAGAACAACGTCCGCTTGCCCGTTTTCCAACACTTTCTCGGCAACCACACCGCTTGTGATCGACCCAACACATCCCACGACGACCTTGTCGCCGACAGCTCGCTTTACGGCATGTGCGAACGGCGCTTGATAGGCTGTCCCGCCTTTGACGACGGCCTTTGGGTGATTCCCGCCAGTAGAGACATCCAAGAAATCGACACCATGCTCCGCGAGCATGCTTGCAAGCCTAACGGTGTCTTCAAGTTGCCAAGAGGGCTCATCTGGGAGAGCTTCTTCTAACCACTCCGTTGCAGATATCCTGATGTCATGAGCTCGCTGACCAGTAGGTTACCAAAGGGTGTATCGCATACCTGAGGAACAATGGCATATCATCAGGGATGATGTCGCGAATGGTATCGACCACTTGCAGAGTTAAGCGAATGCGATTTTCGAAGCTACCGCCATATTCGTCCGTACGCTTGTTCGTCTGAGGACTCAAAAAACTAAACAACAAGTATCCGTGCGCATTGTGTATCTCGATCACGTCAACGCCAGCCTTTAGCGCACGTTTCGCAGCGTCGGCAAACGCGACTACGACCTCGTTAATTTGGGCTTTAGAAAGTTCCTTTGGCACGGGAAAGTCTTCGTTGAACGGCACAGTCGAAGGTGCCCACGTTCTCGGGCCATCCCCCGACGTTCTCGGCAGCCGCCAATCCAGGTTGCAACCATGGGACGACCGTGGACGCCTTGCGACCAGCATGGGCGAGTTGAATACCGACTTTCTGATTTTGAGAATGGGCGAACTCGACGATCTTGCGGAGCGATTCGGCCTGGCTGTCATTCCACAAGCCAACGTCTTCTGGAGTGATCCGTCCTTCAGGCGTAACGGCCGTAGCCTCGATGATGGATAGACCCGGTCCCCGAGTAAAAATGCCGCCGACTGGGCGGGTGTTAAAGACTCCGCCCTCTTGTTCATATCAAGCGGAGACCGTACTCACGGTGAGCTAGGTGCCAAGCTGTGAGATGACCGTCTTCAGCAGAATATTGACAGAGTGGAGAGAGCTACAGCAGTTGATCTCCGTTTGCTGCTAGGTCAAGCGAGACTGGACGAGAGCACTTACAAAGATGCGGTTGTGGAACGTGGTCCCTCTGATTTTGATGGGCTGGAACAACTTTGGTACCGGTTTGCCGTCTGGCTGTGGGTCATATGCAGTGCCAGCGGCGGGCACCTGTGCTGGAGTAAAGTAAGAAATACCGGGCGCGGGCTTGTTCGTCACGGAGTACATTATGTCGAGGGAATAGGCGAGTAGGATGAAATTCCATGGACTCTAGTTCTGTCGTCTTTTTATATCAGACTGGTGAGACTCAACGGAGGCCATCGAAGCTCGAAACATTATTCATAACCTTGCTTTGCTTAGTGAGAGTGAAGTGAGCGACACGGATGTTACTTATCAATTAGTAAGGCACCTATTTAAACATGGCCCAAAATAGCGGTCCGCTCGGGAGCGTCATACGGCAGCTGAATAAGAGAGATCATCAAAATGTCGCCATCGAGTGCGAATGAATGCCGGTGCCCATTGTGATACATGACGACTCGAAGCGCAAGATCTGTGACACCCGCTATATGTTTGAATGCATCCGAGCCTGCAGTCGACATTCAGCGTACCCACTTCTGGCCCAATGTATTTCATTCGTGAGAATACGCAAGGTGCCTGTGACAAAGTTCAAAGTTCATGATACTGCAGCGCTGTGCTTATCGACTTATCAACACAGGAAAGGTGTGACATGCTTTCCAGGGTCTCCAAGGTGGCCTATCTTGCGTAAAGAGACCGGTACGCATGAAAACACGTTGCATGACGCATGCTCAGATCAGATAATCGACGATCACCGGAGGAACTTTAGCACATGCCTTGGCCTAGAATGTCGGAGGCAAGAACAGTCGCTTCGCTGAGCGAATTCATGAGCAGCGACTACGAAAACGAAACTGAGGGGCCAGGCTGGCGTCTTTCTATTTCCGATCAAATGTCGCCCTGCAAAGAATGGTATGTAATACACCCAGAATATCGGATCCCACTTGGCGGAACGTACGAAAAATGAATTTTTGGGAGGGATGTAATACAATGACATCTAAATCCCACTCACTGGTTCCTTGATCCCTTCTTCGAGCGCTTCTCGTATTGTAGGCGCTAAACCGATGGCTGGACCACAGCAAGATGGCGAAGCGAGCGTCTATTCATCTATTAAAAGTTGCATGCCTGGTTGTCATGCGAACAAGCGCGCATCATTGCATTGCAGCGCAAAGGTTTCGCTGGACGGTCAAATCGTGCAGCAAGATCCGAGGCACCCGAATATAGGGCTTATGTAAGTAGAAGTCTGACTCGTAGGGAAGACGTCCGTAAACAAATGCTATGAAGATAGGCTCACCATCGATATGGCACAAGCGCTCAAGATGAGGATATCCCGACATCACGTTGCGTTCCTTTTCACTGCTTTTTTGGACTGCTTTCGGTAATGACGAACGACCCCTGGGGTATGGTGGTGGATAAACTTGCCAGGGGACGTGATCGCTCGAATAGCCCACATCGAGAACGGCCATCTTGTGACGCGTATCTTCCCAGTGCTGGGAAGATCGGAGCTATATGATGGCCTATCTTGTCTAGTCGCCGCCAATCCTGCACGAATTCCAAAAGTGACTATTGAAAGTGACGGAAAGAACGCGAATTGGGGCGGGCCACGCGAGGAAAATCCAGGAGAAAAATAGAATGCACTGTAGATGGACTAGTTCTCCGGCAATGCCAGCACAGGTATTCCGATTCGTAGTAGATGTCGGAAACAAGGTCAGAGAAGGTTGTCCCTTGGCGAAAAAATCCAAACTAGAACAGACAGGACTCGAGATATCGATGCATGGTCGAGATTGAAGGACGAATCTGAAGACGTTCGAGCGGAGCTGGACGTGGTTGGGGCGGAGAAAGGGAAATCATGTGGCAAAGCTAGAAGCAGGCGAGGCGTCAGTGGCGATAATTATGGCACATATTTCGAGAGTGACCTATACGTCCAATGTGTATGTTGTCGTCGTCGTCGCCCACGTTGACCAGATGGCCGGTTAGCGCGCACGGCCCATTCCCAAAAGCGCGACTCAAGGTTTAATTCGCACGTGCAGCTTTCCTCACTTGCACAGTTACATACCACTGCACCCCGCCCGCCTTGGAACGTGGTCCTAACCGTTGTTACCACTGAAATTTCTAGGCAATTATAGTCTTTACTAGACTACCGAATACGAAACAAGAGTGCGGAAAGTGAGTTCTGAGCGGCGACGGATCGGAAAACAAGCAATTTCGAGCGGAGTGAGTTACCCCCTCCTACTCGTTCTCCTCTCCTGTCATTCTTGCACTCCTCTGACCATCTTGTCGTGACGTTCTTCTGTGGCACTAACGTCCTTTCCAACATGTTTTTCACCCCGTTGTCCCGCGCCTATTTGCTTACGCAAGTAGAAGATAATTTGTATTCAACACCGGTCACTACTTTTATTACCACCCTCAATGGCCAACGATCAAGCTAAGAATGCTGGCCCAGTCGCTCAAGAACAACCATATCCGCCCACCATGCCTCCCTATGCTCAGCCTCTGGGCGCCGCTTATCCTCCCGGGTACCCCATTTATTATGCTCAACCTCCCGACTCGAATCATGGCGAAAACCCCAGCAGCGTGCCTCCTGGAGCGCAGTACATGATACCGTTTCCAGCGGCGCCTGGAATGGTGATTCCTTATCCGCCCCCTCCTCCTGGACAGAGTGGGCTATTTTTTTAGTTGCTCACGCATACTCCTCACGTCAAAAAATAGGTTTTTCGCAGTATCCTCAATCTACGCCTGCTACTGCCAATGGGCCGCGTCCCAAGCGCAGGCAGGTCAAGATGGCGGTCAGTGGCCAGTTCTGATCAGCGTATCTCATATGTTTGATGGTTTGTTAAGTGTACCAATTGCGCCAACGCATGTAAGCGCTGCGACGAACACCGTCCCTGTGAGCGTTGCGTCAAGTACGGTATTCAGCACACGTGTATGGACGGCGTTCGCAAGGAGCGCCAGAAAGGGATAAAACGTGGCCCGTATAAGCGCAAGAACAAGTCCTCCAATTCGAACACAGAGGAAGCTCCTTTCGTCGGTATGTGTGTCTAATCCTTGTCAGCCAGCGTACTTATTCGGGCAAACAGAGAATGGCGAGCCAGAATGGCAAGGAACAAACGAGACCCCGCAGGCCCCGGCTGCCAATCAACCCTCTCCGCCCATTCAGCCGATGCCCCACTATCCGCCGCCTCCGGAAGGGTTCTATCCCTACTTTTATCCGCCGCCGCCAGGTTTCATACCTCCTGGACACGAGGGCCAGGCTCCAGAAGGCGGAGCCAACGGCACGAGCCACCCTCCTCATATGATTCCATATTATCCGATAGCGCCTCCCGGCTTCTTCCACCACTACGCCTCAGTCCCTCCAGGCGCATTTCCTCCACCTCCAAACGGGGCTCCGGTAACTACTATTGATCCCGCTGATGCGTCGAAGAATGTGGGTCAGTCTGCGGAAGCCGCGGGACAGACTAATGGTGCGACTGCATCCGGAAAAAAGCGATCTCGCGCTAGTAAGGGTGAAGCCAAGAGCAAGAAGAAAAAGGTGGTTGCAGCTGTAGTTGCAGTTGCACAAGAGAGCCCAACCTCTGGCGGCACAGCCGGAGGGAGTGACCGCGCTTCTGATCTGGCGAACAGCCCTGCCGAACGTGACGACTAATGATTTGCTGCGTCAGCACGCATGCTTCATCACTCTTTCCTTGTCAGTTTTGTCTACTCTGCATTTGATGTTCTTGTCTATCATCTATGGTTCTCTGACATTGATTTGCCGTTGCTTTTCTAAATGCTCAATTCGAATTGAAGATATTCTGACGGCTCTACGAGATATCAAAATCTCAAAGTCATCCGAGTTCTCTTTGACCTATAACCTGGTCCTGGCCAAGGTGCAGTGCAATGTGATCTTTGAGGATCGTCTTATTGGTCAAACAGCTGCGCGGTATATATTGGGACGCAGACTACCATTCAATTACAAATCGAGCATGTAGTTAGAATTTCGTTCTCCTTTCAGATATTTCTCGCCTCTCCCCATTTCCATGTATTGCTCTCCGCTTGGTTACTAGCGACGGGGGTTCTCGGTCTTGTGACTCATGCTATGTTTTTCGTTCTTTGTTGATGCTGTCTTGTTATATGTGTCAAAATTGAGTAGGTGCTGTTTATTATGTAGGCTCTTGACGGGAACAATCTAAAGTGTTTGACATTTTCTTCGTGCTTGAAGGAGATATCCTGGTCTTGAGTTGTACAAAATAAAAGCGAGGAATGCTGGAATGTTCATCAGGTCGGTCTTACGATCCTTGTACTTGAGACGACTAGTTATTTCCATACCCCTGTACACGAAGGGGTGTCTTGGGGCCACAGTGTATTCCGTAAAGACTTGCGTCGAACCTACTACCATTCCGAGTTGTGGCGGACATGAACAACGAACGGGCCTTTCCTTCCAATTTGAGCGACGTTTGTTTGTTTCACAAGCTTTTGCCAAACACGTCGGTTAAATTTTGGCGTACCGTAAAACGCCAAAAAGAGTTACTCTCTTTTCACCTCTCCTCCACCCTCTAAAAACATTGTAATGATGTTCACGATGTCGGCTTCTCGTACCCTTCGCCAGCTTGCCTGCGCGTCTTCTCGGACCGTCGTGCGCCCAGTACTGCGGGGCGGACGGTCACTGAGTCTCACAGCTCGGGCTGCACCTCGTATGGCGTTGTCGGCGAGAACGTTTTCGACCACCCCCAGCCGATTCTCGGAGGGTTCCTGTACGTGTTTGCTTTGTTCGATGACGAGATCATTGATGGCTGACGCAATGCTCCGGGGCAGCGGACGTCCTCTTTTCACAAAAGCTAACCGAGGAGCTCAAGTACGAGAAGGAGAGCGCGTCGACAGAGGAGCCTGAGTTTTTAAAGACGTTCAAGGCGCAGGGCGTATGGACGGTCAGTTTCGCCCATGTTCCCCATCTTTGGTTTTCTCGTTATGCTTATGGACGGGTCGTGTTTACAGGTCGAGGACGTGGAGGGCAACGACGAGGTCACGCTCATGCGCAAGTTTGGTAATGAAAAGTGGGTGTGCGCTTTGTTGGAACGGCGCGTACCGAGACTCATGGACGTGCAACTCACAGCATCCGCGTCATGTTCTCAATCGCGGACATGCAAAACGCAGAGGAGGAGTCTGAGTTTGCCCAGGACGAGGACAGTGGGGAAGAGGACCAGGCTCAGTCATATCCCACGCGAGTGTCGTTTGCAGTCACCAAGGTTGGCCTTGTTTCGTGTCGAGGGTAACGTTAAGGTGACGAGCGGGTTGGGCACAGGATAATGCCAAGGGATCGCTCAACGTCGATACGATGTGTCAAGAGGGGGCTTTCCTCGTGGACAACATCTCGTTCTACCCCGATGGGGCGCTCGGCACCGAGCTGACTGCGGAAGCGGACTGGAAGCGGCGTGGGCTGTACATTGGCCCACAGTTTGATACGTTGGACGTGGGTGTTCAGGAAGAGTTTGAAAAGTGGTTGAACGAGCGGGGCGTAAACGAGGGCCTTGCGACATTCATTCCCGAGTACTCGGAATACAAAGAACAAAAGGTGCGTATGGATGAGGTGGTGTTGAAGGGACTGCAGCTGACTTTTGTATCCAGGAATACGTGAGATGGTTGGATAATGTCAAGTCTTTTGTTGATGCATGAGACTTTTTTGCTTTGATACGTGGATTAGTTATAATATGACACGAATGGCATCACCGCTCACGTCAGCCTCGGTGTGGTGTGAATGTCCGAGTACGGCACAGAACATTCTCGGCCCTCTCCACTGCAACCTCGTAGCACGTATAAATTAGAGAGCTGAACATGACTCACCCTCAGCATCATCTCTTTCAACAGCATGTCCTCTCCGATCCCCATCCCATCTCGCACCTCTTCTGCGCTATACGTCCCAGTACACAGACGCTCTCCTGGCTCCTACACATCTAGCTCTTCCCGAGCACCCTCGCCCTCCCCTTCGAGCTCCATCTCGATCTCCCCATCCTCCTCACCCACGCCCATGAGCCGTACGTGTACCTATATGTTGTCCAATTTCGATTGCTGACGTCACCACGCTACAGTGTCCTCACCCATACCGGGCGTTTACTCCCCCACGGAGCTCCTCTTCCTCTCATCTTCCCCCCTGTCCAAGCTCTCCGCAGGACATATTGACGCCCACTTGCGCGCGACCGCACCCGAGGTCATGCAGACGCGCAAACAGCGCAAGGCACAGGCATGGCATGCACATAACCAGAACTTGAAGCACAGCAGAACGCTTTCGCGCGGTTCACATACGTCCGAATCGGAAGAGGATAGGGCGACATCGTGGAGGAGACCTTAGAGTCAATGCCGTCACGTCGAACCAGAGGGGAGAATGGACATCGCTTTGGCGTTTATGAGGCCTGACCACAACCACACTGATTACAACTATATCTTATCCACCAAGGACATAAAATACGCAAACCACATGTATACTAATAGATAGACACAAGAAAGACGACATGATCCAAATAGCTTACGCGTTGGTAAGACCTTTCAGCCAATGTGACAGTTCTTCCTGTCTCAGCGCAACCACAATCGCCAACAAACAGATCAAGACTATCCACATGTGGCCGCCACTAATGTTGATTAGCTGCTTGTACTAGGCTTTTTGTTCAATAAGTTCGCATATAGGCTGTGGAGAAACAAAATTCACTTTGTTCTGGTCCCTAGGCGCAGGCAGAGGACGCGGAGGAAGCCAAGCGCCAAGCACGTTCTTCAGCCAGGATTCTTTCTTCGCCTGATGGGGGAATATAATATAACGTGCATCCTAACCAAGACGATGGACTTACGGTGTAAGGGGGAAACCTTGATCCCAATATCATGTCAATCCTGAGCATTTTGCCGCATCAGTCTAGCAAGCACACCATACACCATTCATACATACCACCAAGGTGAATCGAGCGAAGCTCTCTGGTGAGTGAACAGATCAAAGGTAAACTTGCGCCCGTGAGAGCCAGCTAAGCCGAATTCGTGTTCGAACCCTGTCAGCGCAGCAATCGAAGGGACACTCACCTCCACTTGGTCCGACACCACCAACCGGGAGACCGTCGGCTATAAAACCAATCTGTCAGACGAGACACGCTCCACAAGAAAACCACTACCCACTGCCACAATGAACCAGCGTTTCATTGGCAATAGCTGAACCACTCTGCGTGTTGTCGAAAACTAAGTAGCTGGTCAGTTCACACAATATATCGGACCTGACCGGGTTACTTGCCTTTGTTCTTGAAGTTGGCATCTTGCGAGAAAACGTACAGCGCGAGTGGATGGTCTCTGCAGCCAAAATCACGATGACGACTATGCGCAACTCGTAGATACATACCTGTCGTTGATAAATTCGATCGCTGCATCAAGGTTCTTGACGGGTACCACAGGAAGCAGAGGACCAAACAACTCCCTGCCCCATCCTGTTAGCATTCGATCGTATTCCCAATCCATCGACATACTCGCTCATCAACGAGTCGTCACCCTTCACTCCCTTGACGATCGTGGGTGCAATGAATAACCTGGACTCGTCTGTTTGACCACCAAACGCGATCGTCCCAGCCGTGTTGTCGAGTAAACCCTTGACGCGATCAAAGTGCCTTCTGTTAACGATATTACAGATATCCGGCGATTCGAGGGCACCATTCGGGTAAAACTCGTCGTGCCTGGAGACAATCAACGACAAAAGTTGCGGACATACGACCAAGGGACTTACGCCTCTTTGAGCGCCTGGATGATCTTGTCCTGAGCGTCTTCCTGAACGAGGATGTAGTCTGGCGCGACACAGGTCTGTCCTGCGTTGGCGCACTTGCCCCACATGATTCGTCTTGCCGCAGTTTTGAGATCGCATTTGGGGTCAATGACGACAGGAGACTTGCCCCCGAGCTGATGGGCGGTCACAATATACCTGGAACGCGCATATACCCCGACTTACCTCGAGACTGACGGGCGACAGCGTCTGGGCAGCCGCTGCACACACGATCTTAGCCACCCGCCCATTCCCAGTGTACAAAACTGCCACTGCGTTCAGACGCTAATTCCAACGCCAAAACATAGACACGTACCGTGATCCCAGGGAAGTTCCATAAGCTGCAAGTCATCAGCTCAGCGAACCACGTTTCCAAGGGTCTGAATGAAATTCATTACCTTGGTCGTCTCAGCAACAGCCCCCATAACGACGCGTACAACGTCAGGATCCATATACTTGGGTATAAGCTCAGCAATCAACCCGCTAGTCGCAGGCGACAGCTCAGATGGCTTGAGCACGAAACAGTTGCCTGCCGCAATAGCGCCGACCTGACTCAGACGTAACGCCATCAAGACGGAACTGAAGGAATACGCGAGATGAAAAACGAAGAAAAGGACACACCATGGGACAGAGAGTCAACCACACTGGATAGTTGAACGGGGTGATCGAGAGGATGACGCCCTTGGGTTCCTTTCGAATGACCGGGTGGAACGCGGCAAAGTTGACGTTGAAAGAGGCCTTCTCGGTGCGCGCCCACGTGGCGACACGGTCGTGGGCGATTTTACAGTCGCTGATGGTCGAGTCAAGCTCGAGGCTGTGTAATCGAGAAGTCGACATGGCAGTCAGTTGAGGGCATTAGCGTGACAAGGAGCCTGTTGAAACGCACAAGGCGCTCTCGAGCGAAGGACGACCAAGGTCTTGCGACATGGCCTGTTTGAAACGATCATAGTTGTCCTGGATGAGGTAGGCGAGCTGGAGGATCTGCGTCTTGCGAGCTTCTATGGACCGAGTCTTGCCAGCTCTGAAACTCTTGCGCAAGTCGGCATGGACCTGGAAACAGAGAGAGTTTCGTTCTCGGTTCTAAGCTAAAAATGGGAAGAACGAACCCGGGGTATCTCTTCAAGAGGAGTGTACGCGAGTTGGGTGGACATGTTAAGAGAGTGCTAAACAACAGGGCGATGATGGTTGAAGTGCGCGGTCACATCATGTACGTAGTTATTTGTTGCTGCTATTTGTTGTCAACCGAGGTAACGCTTAATCGGATCCCTTACACAGTACTTATCGTTTACAGTACATATGCTCATAATGCATAACAAAATCTCATAATGCATATTAGGATTTTGTACACTCTCGGCTAAAATATGTAGGTTTTGGTAGTATGCATTATGAGATTTTGTTATGCATTATGAGCATATGTACTGTAGTATGTAGGGGAATGCCAATCTGCAGAACGTCCGGAAAGGTGGTAGGTAGGAGGTGGAACTCGGCAGCTTACAATGCTTTCGGTTCACGCAACAGAATCATTGGAGTCTATGTCATGGTCTCAGCGCAACTTCAAGTCGATACACGCTGCCTCTGCTGCCACGTCACTTGTAAATCGGGGTTTGAACTTCGAGATGCTGACTGACCACGCTGAATCGTTAGTTGGGTCAAATGAAAGAGATACATATGGGCCCATGGAGATCGGCAACCTCTCTCTTTAACCTACAGGGAGTCACCTCGTGATTAACCTGACGATGTGACAAGTTTTCTGTTTTGGTGTGCACCACATGTGCTGAAGTCGAGGCCTGTGGAGGTGAGCGAACAAAAGGCAGCTTTAGGTCTCTGATACATCCTCAGAATTGATGGCTCCGGGGTATGCAGTAATCAGAGCTGGGATTCAGGCACCCTGCTGGCACACGAGGTAGGTCATGGGATGACAGATAACATTGCAAAGAGGGTATCAATTTTAAAGATCCTGAAATGTAGACAGGGGGTATCGAATCGCAGCGTCTGCAGAATGCAAACTTGGCCGGTGCACGACGGTGTACCGAGCCTTGTAACGTGTCGGTGTATCTTCCAAGGAATTTGCAGCTTCAGAAAACCCATTCTGGATGTTGATGCGGACTGAGTCGAGATAAAGAATCGACGAACCTCATGTCAACTACGTCTATCCTCGCGCCCGTTCGTGGCACTAGGCGCTGGCAAAGGGCGGGGTGGGAGTCGCGTGCCCAACATATTCCTCAACCAGGATTCTTTCTTCACCTACGCGAGGAAATGATCAGAGCGATGCTGCTTGATCGGCACAACAGGCTTACACTATAAGGGGGATACCTTGACCCTAGCGCAAAGTCAACCCTGCATGTTCCATCGTGTCAGCTTAGCAAAAATCAGATTGTGTCGTTCACGCGCACCAGGAAGGGGAATCGAGTGAAGCTCTCTGGTGAGTGAACAAATCGAAGCTAAACTTGCGTCCGTGATAACCAGCTAAGCCGAGTTCACGTTTGAGTCCCTTCAGCGCGGCAATAAAGAAGAATACTCACATCCACTAGGCCCAATACCGCCGAATGGGAGGCCATCGGCTATGAAACTGGCCTGTTAGAACAAACAATCTTCGAGGAAAATATCACCTACCTCCGCAATGAACTAGCGTGTCATTGGCGATAGCTGAGCCACTCTGTGTATTATCGAAAACTAGGAGGACTACAGTCAGTCCCACGACGCGCATCGGATCTGACCGGTTACTTGCCTTTGTTCTTGAAATTTGCGTCTTGCGAGAAGACGTACAACGCGAGTGGATGGTCTCTATACATGCGATCACAACGACGGTGATGCGCACCTCGACAAGACATACCTGCTGTTGATGAATTCAATAGCCGCATCAACGTTCTCAACAGGTACTATAGGAAGCAGTGGACCAAACAATTCTCTGTCCCATCCAGTCAGTATTTTGCCGCTTTCTCTAACCACCAACCTACTCGCTCATCAACGAGTCGTTGCCCTTCACACCCTTAATAACAGTGGGTGAAATGAGCAACCTGGACTCGTCTGTTTGCCCACCAAACGCGATATTTCCGGACGTCTTGTCGAGTAGGCATTTGATCCGATCAAAGTGACGCTTGTTAATGATATGACTGAGATCAGGCGACGCAAGTGCACCATTTGGGTAAAACTCGTCATGCCTAGAGGGAAAGAAGTTTGTCGGACATGAATGCTGAGGGTAGACAACCAGCGAGGACGAACGCTTCTTTAAGCGCCTGGACAACCGCGTCCTGAGCGTCTTTCTGCACGAGAACATAGTCTGGCGCAACGCAGGTCTGTCCTGCGTTGACGCATTTCCCCCACATGATTCGTTTTGCCGCTGTTTTGAGATCGCATCTAGGATCAATGACGACGGGGGATTTGCCTCCGAGCTGACGGAGGGTCACAACATACTCTGGTATGCGCATATACCCGGGCCCACCTCGAGACTGACGGGCGACAACGTCTGGGCAGCTGCAGCACACACAATCTTTGCTACCCGCCCGTTCCCAGTGTACAAAACTGTCAAGCGTTATGTTCACACGCCAATTCCGACGCCAAGGCAGAGATACGCACTGTGGTCCCAGGGTAATTCTAAAAGCTATGAGTCATCAAGTCAGCGGATCACATCACTACTGCTTCTCCGAGTGTATATGTACCTTGGTTGTCTCGGTGACGCTTCCCATGACGACTCGCACAACGTCGGGATCCATATATTTAGGAACAAGTTCGGCAATAAGGCCACTGGTGGCGGGGGCTAGCTCTGATGGCTTGAGCACGAAACAGTTACCCGCCGCGATAGCGCCAATCTAATGTGATACAGACGCTGTCAGACGAACAGAGGGAAAGGGAAAATGACAAACCATGGGGCCGAGGGACAACCATATCGGATAATTAAACGGGCTGATGGAAAGAACGACCCCCTTGGGCTCTTTTCGGATGACTGGACGGAAGGCGGCGAAGTTGACATTAAAAGACGCCTTTTCTGTCCGTGCCCACTTTTCCACGCGGTCGCAGGCGATTTTGCAGTCGTTGATGGTCAAGTCGAGCTCGAGACTGTATTGGTCCGTCAGTGCGGGGTTGTGAAGGCGGCTTGGAAGTAACGCACAAGGAAGCCTCAAGTGGTGGGCGGCCGAGGTCTTGTGAAAATGACTGTTTGAAGCGATCATAGTTGTCTTTGAGGAGATAGGCCAATTGGAGGATCTGCGTCTTGCGGGTCGCAATGGATTTGAGCTTCCCAGCTCTGAAACTGTTCCGTAGAGTGGTATGGATCTAAATGGTGACTGAGTGGGGATCAATTACAAACGAAAGGAAGGGGAGACCTGGGGTATTTCATGGAGGGGAGTGTAGGCTTGTTTGTTGGACATGAATTGTACAAGAAGGGGAACTACAAGGGCGAAACGAGACTAGAAGGGGTAAAGATAAGTTTGAAACAGATCAAGAACTTATATAGCTCGGAGACGATTGTGGCAGAAGAAGCCCGTCTGCGGAAGGATAAGCTTATTTCCGACGAGGCTGGGAATAGGTTCAGCGTCGCGGGAGTTAACCTCGACGGAGCTGCCAGATGGCTCAGGCGTGGACTTGGAGGTCCTTGCAACTGATCGGCCTGTTGTGGTCGTTCCGTAACCCGCGGCTCACCGGCCATGACGTCAACGTCAGGCATGGGCTTGGGCCACGGGCCATCCAGCCACCCCACGCCGTCGCATTAACGCGGCCTGTTTCACAATCCCTCTTTTCCTTTTTATGCATTTCGTGTGGCCTCGTACGACTCTGTTCTAAAAAATGCCGATGCCAACGTCAATGTACACACCTCCAAGCCGTCCAGAGCAGTATCACATAGCGAAAGCTTGCCTAGCGACTCATTTAGCGTTTGATAAACCAACGGCCATTCAACACAGCAAAAACATCATAGGCCGTGTCCTGGATCTCGGAATGTTGTCGCTGACAACGGTTAATAACTCCTCAAACACATACTGACGCTCTTTCTTTGACGCCAATCTGCGATGATCCGTTCAGGCGAACTCCGAATTAGAATTGGTACGATTTACCTCGTTTTATTCACGCCTTGATGTAACAAAATGGGCGATCAACAAATTCAACATTATCGTACCTGCTTCATGTCCAATGCATTGCTTTCTTTGCTGCGAATGCAAGCGCTCCCGCCAGCGCTCGCTGGAATAAAATGTGCCGAGTTGCACGATGGCCCGAGTGGCCAGAGCACCGCTCCCTCACGAAAAAAAGACGTCCAAATCCGTCATCCGTCACTCACCGCCCCCTCAACACATAGACGCATTAAGCTCCTCCCTTGCCTTCCTATGTGCCCACTCCATACACTGTCTCCTCACCGCACTGAACGCAGGCAGCAGATTCTCTACTTCCTCCCATCTCTCCCGGTACACGTCCATTTCATCCGCATCCAGATCTATCTCCGGATCTGTCATAAGGGTGTTATGACTCCACGATGACCTCACCGCCTTCAACTCAGGACACACGTCGCTCAGAAACGCAGCAACCATGATCGGAAAGATGACGGTCGACGTCACGAAGTTTGCAGTCAGACAGTTGACGTTGGCAACCCCGTTCCCCGGGCGCGACTCAGGAATCTCGACGTGCGGCCCGTCAATCTCGGAAAAGTCGATCGCTAGCGCAAACTCGCAGAGCTGGTCACAGCCAGAGAGTAGCGTGACCAGTCCCCGGGAAGTCACGCGTGATGTGATGCCCCAGCCTGATTTCGCGTTGAACGAGAGCACGGTCAGCTTTGGCCAGTGTTTCGTCAACGTCGTCATGGCGTCGTCATTGAGAGCAACATTGCACGGCACATCAAATTCGAATGCCTCTATGTTGGGCAGCGCGAGGAGGGACTGGAACGTCGACAGAGAGACTTGTTGAGGTATGGCAGCGCGTTGCCGTTCACTGGACGTGGTCAACGAGATACGACAGAGCTGCTCGGGGTCGCAGGCGCTCGTCAGTGCAAGGAAGAATAGACGGAGCGCATCCGGGGTCGGCGTGCTGTCCACGATAAATGATACGCTGCGCGGCTTGAAGCGCATGTGTTCCAGGAGCGACGTCAGAGTTGAGAGCGCGCTAGCATGCAGCGTCAAAGACAAAAGGGACGCAAACGCAGGCGGGGCCAAAAGGGGTTTCACTTTCTCCAGTTGGAAATCCAGCTGCAGCTCCATTGAGAGATCGACTAAGCGAGGAAGGTGGGAGAGGTGGACAATCGCGGCTTCGTCGAGCGCGGGGCACGCGACTGTTTCCAATGAATTAAGGTACAGGAGTGCTTCAGATAGGATTTTCTCGCCCTTAGCATCGAGGACGCTGACGAGTGGTTTGTGCGAGACAATGGAGAGATTCTTCAGTGATGGACACACGGTACCGATGCAAGTCAGGATCGATACCTCGGGGGAGCGCAGTGCACAAAAGGAAAGCGAGAGAGTGACGAGAGAAGGAGTCAACAGCAAACGCAGGAGCGATGCATACTTTTTGTTTGGTTTGTCCCAATAGAGCCCCTTCAAGTACGGGAGGAGGGGACCGTAGGTTGGGGGATTGGAGAGTGCGAAGATGACATCGTCGCCCAGACTCGAGCACTTTGTCAGGATTTCTGGTCCGACGGACTGAAACAAAGTCCGTACACGAGAGGAATATTTAAAGAAGACTTCCCAGTCCCTTAGCGACATGGGGCGTTGGAATATCTGATCGGATCAGTCCGAATAGCCGGTGCTGGAGAACGCGAGGACATACCATCCTTCTGTCGGATTCAATCTTCCACAGATCCCGAGGAAGACATTGGATGAGGTGCACAAAGGAATCCAACATCTCCCATAACGCATCGAGAGCTGCGCTATTGAAAGCTCGACAAGTGCGTGCTATTCTGGCCAGTGTAGCCGAACCTCTGAATTGGAGGTGGACCTCACGGAAGATGGCACGTTGTACCTCAACGATCTTCAAGCATCGATGCATGTTGTAGTCGATGTACAGCAAGTCAATATTCAGAGTCAGAATCCATTACTGTCATGCGCTGCATAGAAAGACTCGTCACATCGTGCGCATGCCATAAACTACATAAATACGTGTATCATATCTGAGAACTCTCAAAGCAGAAACATTCACGCCATTTCCACATCCTGCGGCGCCGCAACTGGCTCTACAACCTTGGCTGACCCTAAATCTGCAGGCACTTCCTTGCCCTCATCCGCCATAAAGACATCCAACTCCCGGTCCAGTTCCTCTACAGTTTTGACTTTCGGGCGGCTCGGTCGACCAACCTTCGACCTAGGTGCCATATCGCCTCTTGGAGATCGAAGAGGTCTTACTCGAAGAGGTCCTCCCCTACTACATGCAAATAGCGTGACCATGCGTTACGGCTGTCAACAAAAAAGACGTACGTCATGGACCGCTTTGAGTCTTCGCCATTTTCCAGGCGCTCGGCAAGCGAAGGTCGTTCAATTCTGTTCAACAATGAAACAGTCGACACGCCCGGCATGCTTGAAGACCGCGGACGTCGAGGCGGAACGGTCTCGATGACGATTTCCAATGGCTGTCCTGAGGATCGAAGTCAAAACGATACAGCAAAAAGCAGCACTAAGACCACGCGCAAACCTTTCGCGAGTTTTCCTTCAAACTCATTCTTGGCACGCGTTGCCTCCGCGGGTTTTTCATACGTGATAATGGCAACACCGGAGGAGCGACCGCTGCGATCGTACTTTAAAAGCAAAAGGTGATTTCTCAGGTTTAGTTTGGTGTTCATCCCTAGTCAAGAGCCAGAAGCGAAAGCGGTCATCGAAACCCCAACATTGTCCGCAGCAACGGGACCACGACAGCAGAGACCGGACGGGGCGACGTGACTGTATGCATTCGAATTCGGAACCATCGTACCCTGATCAGTGGCTCACGAACGAGCGTGCCTATCTGTCCAAAGATGGACTTTCAAGTATATCAGCGATGGAAAAAATAATACCAAGGGTTGAGTGGCTCACCACCAAGTCTTTAGGCGTGATTTCATAATGAAGATTGGATACGACGAGCTTCGTGTTCAGTGGAGTATTGGTAGCTATTGCTGGAGCAATCGCGTTGTTTGCCTTTGCGGAGGACAGGGGTGCACGGTCATGAAGCCAAGCACCATCTGAGCCTCGAGGACGCTATGAAACGCGCTATGAATATACTGCCGTGTGTTCGAAAAGGAGAGTCATTACAGCATAGGGATTTCTCTGCCTGTTAACCTTGGGGGGAGCCATTGTTCTCTTCCAACGAGCAAAGATATGGGAGTAGAACAGAAAGAAATAAAAGTGTATGGTCAACTTTGAAGGCAGCGGACCTCAAATCTCTCACCCAGGATTTCACACTCCGCGTACTAAGTCAAGGTCTCCCCTGAAACATGTTGCAGGCAGACGTGGTCCTGCACAGATTCTTACTTAGATACGTGACCTCGAATGGAGGAATTGATGTATCTGTCGTGTGAAAAAGGAAATGTCACTCTGTCCCAGTCCACAGCCATGCCATTCGGTGAGATCGTCTGCGGCGCACCGGGAAGTGGAAAATCGACCTATTGCTACGGAAAGTATCAGCTCTTCACCGCCCTCGGCCGCCCCATTTCCATCGTCAACCTAGATCCTGCCAATGATAACATCCCATATCCGTGCGCTATCGACATCGCATCACTCATCACCCTCCAAGACGTGATGGACGCCCATGGACTGGGTCCCAATGGCGGCATGCTGTACTGCATGGAATACCTCGAAGCAAATCTTGACTGGCTGGAAGTGAGATTGAATGAACTGGGGACAGACGCCTACGTCCTGTTCGATATTCCCGGACAAGTCGAGCTGGGAACGATCCACCCGTCTCTGAAGCACATCATCCAGAAACTGTCCAAGGTCGGATTTAGGGTGCGTGATCACGTCTTTTTGTGGGACCACTGCTTTGCGAGCTGCGATCTGCTACTAGATGGCAGCTGTTCATCTATGTGATGCCCACTACGTCACCGACCCCGCCAAGTACGTGTCTGTCCTCCTCCTCTCCCTTCGCACTATGCTCCAGCTCGAATTGCCTCATATCAACGTCCTCTCCAAAATTGACATTCTCTCTCAGTATGGCGATCTCGGTATGTGGTTCCCGAATGCGTCGTCGAGGACGCGCTAACAAGTACCAAGATTTTAACCTCGATTTCTATACCGAGGTACAAGATCTGTCTTATCTAGAGAGCGCCTTGAATACAACCTCACCACGTTTTACGGCGCTAAATATGGCGCTGATATCTGTGATCGAAGATTATAGCCTTGTTGGGTTTGAAACGCTCGCCGTCGAGGTGAGCCTTTCTTCGCGCACCTTCAAGTTTTCTGTTTCTTACTCGTGCACACGAAGGACAAGAACTCGATGCTGCACCTGTCCCGTGTCATCGACCGGGCGACTGGCTACATTTTCGTCCCTCCGAAAGATACTCCTACACCCGCAGGCACTATCGATTCAAGTTCTGCACCTCCTTCTGCTCGACCAAATTTGTACCCGTTATTTACGGCAGCAGCAGGGGCGATGGCGGGGAACGTGAGGGATGTTCAGGAACGATGGATAGATACAAAGGAGGAGTATGATGCATTTGAGAGGAAAGAGTGGAGGCGAGAAGGTGAACTCTTGAGGGACCAAGCAGCAAGAGAGAGGACGAAGGGGAATGAGGGAAAGATAAAAGCTGGGGGGATACGGGAAAGGAAATAATGTGGGACGAAACGTGGATATACGCGCCTCCCGGAATCCGCTTCGCGTTTTTGATGTTCATTATTCACCAGATGCGGCTAGTACCTTTTGCGATCCGATGACGACGTGGGCTTTCGCATCTTCTAGCGGTGCGATTTCCCGCTCGCGCTATCCTTGACGGTGTTGATGCTCCACGCATTGGACCCGATGGACTTGTGGGCGAGTTGTCAGCGGCGGTGTCAGAATCAGTTAGATAGGGCCGTGGAACGTGAACTCTCTGATGCTTTTACCACTATTGTGAAGAGCTCAAAGGATTGGAGAAACGCATTCCAACTGTGACACACGCCGAACAAATGTATGGGGACCTGGTATAGTTCATGACCTAACACGAGAAGATACGAAGGCCGGGTACGTAAAATACGGTGAGCGAGAACGGAGACAATGTATTTTTCTTTTCGAGAGTAGAGAAACTGTCCATCCAATGCTAAAGCGTCCATCATCAACTACAAAAAACGTGTCCGTGTAGCGAGCGTACAAATCCATAGTATGGTTGATGCTATGCGTGAGAGTAGTATTTACCTAGCATTTACTCAGTAGTTACGGACTTGGCCCTAAGAATGAAAGATTATTATCAAATAATCAATGAAACAGCGTTTACTTGTACTCACAAGTTCCTCGGGAAGTCGACGTCGAAGCCATTCTTGATAGCCAAGTGGTAACTGAGAAGTTGCAAGGGAATAATGTTCAAGAGCCCTTGCAGAACGTCTACGGTCTTAGGCACGCGGATAGTTTTCACACCCTGTTTGATGCCGTCATCGCCCTCGTTGCATACGACGATGGGATGGGCTTTGCGAGCGGTGATTTGTGAAAAGGCTGACTGAACCTTGGGATATAACGAATCCTGCGTCATAATGATAATCACAGGCATGTTTTCGTCGATCAGGGCTAGGGGTCCGTGCTTCAGTTCACCAGCGAGGATCCCCTCCGAGTGCATGTAGCTAATTTCCTTAATTTTTAGGGCTCCCTCCAAACAAGTGGCGTGCCTACGGTTGATCTAAGCACGAACCATCAAGACATAATGACCATCGACTTACTGGTAACCTCTACCCATCAGCAATAGACTCCTGGAGTTGGCGAGAACCCCAGTTGCAAGATCTCGAAGGCTGTTGTCGAGGGCAAGCACCGACTTAATTTGACCAGGAAGGGCTCGGAGACCATCAATAATCGCATTACGACGGGGAGTAAAAGAAATCCGATCTTCAGACAGTTGCAGTGCCATGAGCATTAAAGCAATGTACTGGGAAGTATACGCCTATGAAGAGTGAGAGATGGCCAAATAAGATGGCAAGCTCGTATCATACCTTTGTTGATGCAACACCGACTTCAGGACCTGCATTGATGTGGATACCACAGTGCGTCTCGCGAGAGATGGTGGAACCAACGGTGTTGACAACACCCACACAGAGGGCCCCGCGCTCAAGACAGTACCTCAAAGCGAGGATGCTGTCGGCTGTCTCGCCACTTTGGCTGACGAAGATACAGACGTCGTCACGGAAGATTGGTGTCTTACGGTCCAAGAAGTCAGAGGCAAGTTCGACGCTGACAGGAATTTCCGTCAATTCCTCGAAGATAGCACGCGTCGCCAGAGCAGAATGATAGCTTGTACCGCAAGCACAGAACACGATGCGACGTCCACGACGCATAATGTGGAGATAAGATCGGAGACCACCGAGCATGACTTTGTAATCGTCAAAGTTGACACGTCCACGCATGGTGTTCACGACAGACTCCGGCTGTTCGTAAATCTCCTTCTGCATGAAGTGATCAAACTTGCCCTTCATGATCGCAGCAATTTCAATCTCCAAAGTCTCGATACTACGTGTCGCAGGGGTATCAATTTGGCCCTCGTTGCGGCGAAGGCGGTGGATATGGAGTTGGCCGTCAGCAATGCGCGCAATGTCGTCGTCTTCGAGGTAAAGAACACGCTTAGTGTGCTCGACAATAGCAGACGCATCCGAAGCAATGAAGAACTCGATGGGCTGAGGTGTTCCATCTTCAGAAATGAAGTTCCGGGATTGTCTGCGAGAGATCTTGGGGCCCACAGTAGGCGGTGCCAGACGAGACGTGGGGGACGTGGGAGGTTGGACTATGTGCCGATGAGCATTCATAACAATGGTAAGATCAACGACTACGCTTACGACTGTCGACAGCCTTGGTATCGGCGTCCGCACCAGCGAACTCGACATCGACAAAGTCAACCTTGAGTTTCTTATCCGTCTTGACACCAATGAGCAGAGGAGAACCACGACGAGCGGTGACAATCTCATTAGGGAAGTGAACGGACTTGAAGACAAAGGCAAACGAGCCCTCCAGCTCCTTCAAAACAGTCTTGATCAATGAAATGAACGTAATACGCTTGTCGGGCTGTGAGTCCCAGACGTATTTTGTGAGGATAGCGACGGCTTCGGTATCAGTGTCCGACTCGAACTTATACCCGCGTCTCTGCAGAACCTGCCTGAGGGCAGCGGCGTTGGTAACAATACCGTTGTGAACGACAATGAATTCGTCGCTAGTACCAGCGCGAATGGGGTGACAGTTGATCGTTGAGGGAGGTCCGTGAGTAGCCCAACGTGTGTGGGCAATAGAGACCTGCGACGTGAAGACCTTCGAGGTATCGACGTCCGACTCGGCAATACGCTTGCGCAAGCCAGCGACCTTGCCAACCTCCTTGAAATATATGATCTGGCCTGGTTTATCGCCATCGATGCCGAGACCGGCTGAGTCATAACCACGATACTCTTGACGAGCGAGTCCATTGCAAAGAATCTCGAGGAGTTCCTTGCGGTTCTGCAAACGTCTTTATTAGCACCGAACTGACTACCAAATACAGCAACTGCGGCGCATAGCAATAACGTGGTGGGCGGATATGTCGCGACGCGCATACACGCGTAGATATACGAGTACACGCTGTGCGCATATATAGTGCAAGATAGCGTACCTTGTCTTTCAAGAAGTTGCAGTAACCGAAGATTCCACACATTGCGACAGTCTAGGATAGAGTCTAGTGGAGACAAAGGGAGAATGAGCGGGCGTAAAACAAAACCGCCAGAATGGGGGGACACGTACTTTGGGATAAGAGAGTCGTCGACGGAGGGGATAAAGATGGGAGGAGAACAAGGAGTGAGTTTAAGTAGTCCATCTTGGGTCGAGGGCCAAATAACTCCAAACGTGCGCCGGTGTTGTGTGGCTTTCCTGATATGGTAAATTTGATTGCCTAGCTGATCGGTTTGCCACCCCGTCGCCTGGGCACCGCTCGTGTTTAACCTTGGAGTGGGCCGCATTGCCTTGCATAGCTCCAGACGGGGGATCTTCTCCCCGTCTCGCTTGTATCGGTCACCTCAGCCCAGAACCCCGTTAGTATGTACTCCCCTTCTTTTACACAACGTTGAGTGCCTCATTTCCATCATGCTCAACGCCAGACGTCACGCCTTCAGGGCAGCCTCGCTACACGCTGTCGACCCAGATATGTCCCGACCTCCTCAATCTATAAATCCATTCCCTTGACGTTCTCGAGTACAGCTTTTCGGTAAGCCTGTCTCTGCTCATCCCGAGCACTCTGGTCGGCGCCGTCAGTCCAACGACGTTCTCATGCCCAGGAAGGGTCCACAGCCCCTTCAGCCAACCAGCTATCGACCTGCTCGTTCATGTACGTACTCGATCTATTTTCTGTCTTCTACGCTTAAATTATGTATCCACAAGACGGTTAGATATGCACACGCTTTATTTAACGTTAACAAGGCATTCGTTTCACATAACCGCATTCGAGCAACCGGATAGGTTTTCCTAACAGGGGCAGTATGTACCCGCGCTAGGCCGTTTCCGAATACTGAGCCCCACACTGCGCAGCCCTCGACTGGTCGGCCACAGTGTACCTCCCACCAAGTACTCTTATGGATCTACATCATTTCCAAGATTCTATTCGGGTTCACCCGGGGTGCACAATACGCTCACGTATCGTAATACTTCACGATCGGGACGGTTTACGAACCCACTTCATTGAGGCGTTCCCGGATGCCACAAGCGAGCCAGTTTCGCTTCCATTGGTCCTCATGTTACACGGCTTTCCAGAACTTGCATTTTCATGGCGCAAGGTCCTTGGCCCACTCACGGCAGCCCGTGGAGGCTGTCATGTCGTTGCACCGGATCTGCGAGGGTACGGTCACACCGTCGTCACACAGAATGACGAGATGCCCAAACAGATACAGTACGATGACCCAATCGAACCGTTCCATCTCCTCAATATCGTCGATGATGTTTATTCCCTCATCAAGGCCCTCGGACACGACTCCGTTTCCCTGCTCGTGGGCCACGATTTCGGATCCCTGGTCGCTGGTCACTGCGTTATCGCTCACCCGGAGATCTTCCGTTCCGTCGTCTTCATGAGCGCTCCTTTTGCTGGGATAGAACGGCCACAACCGTTCCGCCCTCTCAATCCCAGCAACTCAGCTGGTAACCCAAGTGCGAAGGGCGAGCCCCTGCCAACCCTCGCGCAGGCCGTTCGTATGGCCCTCGCGGCTCTTACCCCACCCCGAAAGCATTATACTGCTTACTTCTCCACACGCGATGCCAACACGGACATGCTTGGAGATCGTCAAGAAGATCTCTACCATTTTCTTGGCGGCTACTATCACATAAAGAGCGGTGCGTGGGAGGGCAACATGACACGTCCACTCCCCTCTGCATCCAACCCATCTCCGACGATCGACGCGATCGCCCGTGATCTAGCTATACTTCCGGAGTACTACGTCATGCCGGCGCACGAGAACATGCGGCAGATCATCGAGCGGCATACCAGCCAGCATCCTCGTTTTACCTGGCCCCTGGAAGATGCCAAGGCTGGCAGGGTGTATGCATCAGAGTTTGCCCGCACTGGTTTCCAGGGTGGACTGAATTATTACCGATCTGCGCTCTCGCCACCACCGGCCGAACGGGTGGATCAGCTTATCGCACTCGCAGAGCGGAAGCCTTGCATTCCTGCGGCTTTCATCTCGGGTGCACGCGATTGGGGAATGTATCAGGTGCCTGGAGCTGTGGACAAGATGAAATATCTCTTTGGGATACAGAAGGATGATGTTGTGTTGATTGAGGGTGCGGGTCATTGGGTACAACAGGAGGCACCGGAAAAAGTGATTGCGGCGCTACTTGGGTTCTTAGAGAAGTTTGAGAGGAAGTCCGCTTGATTAACAATGTCTCCCTCACGCGCATTCGCCAATATCCTGTACGATATCGTGTTCCTGCTTCAAACTACACATGGGTCGGAAAGCGACCGTCGTTCTGATAATACTTTATCATTAAAGCATTGACAATGATACATTGGAGTGCCGAATCAAGGAAGTACAGGAAATTGCTATGCAAAACAACAGAGGAGAAGCCGAATGGTCTCAATGCCGCACACGATGAAAGGAAAGGTTACGCTGGGTTAACTTAGAATCTTCAAAAAAAGAAAGAGAAAGAAATGGCCTCGACCTTCCGAATCCCGATCATAGACCGAGGTCATGTTAATCATGTTAATCACAGTCATCCCCAACGTCCAATGCGCCCAATGTGTACATATAGGGGTCGTGATACTATTGTCATTGAACTGAGCCGACTACGCAAGAAGCCCTCTCCTCGACTGAACCAGCTACGCCGACGCCGACGCAAGGCGAACTTGGCGCACCGACGGGCATGACATTGGCGACGATTGCCTTGGGAAGGGCCGCATGCAGGTTCGCCATCGAAGATACCGGGCTCAGGTCCGCACTCCACGAGTACCTATTGTAGAAACTCCGCTTCTTGCGTACCCCAGCTTCATAGGCGGCACGCATCGCCGCGGCGGCTCCACTAGTGGAAGAGTTGGTGCGAAGGCTCGATGATGAGGACCGGGGAGCTAGGATGAATGATGCCGAGCCAATAGATGGCGAAGGCGATGCAGGTGGAGAAAGTTGGTCTCCGAGGAGATTGTCAGGTATTGCCTCAGACGACGAAGATGAGGAGGGCGAGGAGGGTGAATAGGTATGCCATTCTCCGGCGGGCTGGTGGTCGTCTTGATAACTCAGGACAAATGTAGGCAGTGTGAGGGGGAAAGATGTAAGAAAGTCTTCAGGCGATCGGGCAGGTGCTGCTCTCTCCGGAGATGGAGGCCCTTCGTTCGTGGACGTTAACTCGAGGAGAGCCTCCCACATGGCAAGGTTCGAGGTGCATTGATCAGCGAACCGTTGCATCTCTGAGGATACAATCAGCATCAGAATGGTCAAATGAGGTGATGTTATTTCTGACCTGGGATCCCTTGCGCCGTAATGTCCAGAAGGGGCTTTGCGAACGTGCTAATGAAGAATATCTGCCCTCGGACTTGAGCCATAGGAGTCTCCGAAGGCTGTACCGAGGGTGGCAGCTGCCATAGCCTCTCCAGTGACGCTTGGCTATTCCATTCTTCCGTCAATGCATTCGCCCAATAGTGCGATACTCCAGGCGGTCGGCTCTGAAACATAAATAAGTGAAACACTTGGCCGAGGACGTCACGAGAACCTACGGGATTGCTGATATCCGCGCACTTGATGAGTGCCTGACACAATAACAGTTTACGGTGGCTCAGAGGGTAGTCATTACCAGCTACGAGGCACCCGAAATTCTTCATGAATTCAAAGTGAACACTCATATCAGTCGCGAGGACAATGCCGGCAAGGGTTTTCCGGAATCTTTGTCCCCCGTTCGGTCGATCGAGCAGACTGCCGAGACCATGGTGCCGCATCACCTGGATGAGGATGGCGTAGTGCATGTGTTCCAAAGCTGATTTTCCGTCAAAAACGGCAGATAGAGGTGCGTCTGCATTTTTCTAGTGCCGGGTCAACGAAGAGTCAGAGTGTGGGTTACGCAATGGACTGACCATGAACATGTTAGTAAAACCAGGGTGACCGACATCATGGCCGATAGCAGCGATAAACAGAGCAAAGATATCCATGTTTTCGAGGCTAGACACCAGCCGGGTCTGTCTCTTATCTGGTTGCCACGGAGGAGCATCGCGGCAGAGGATAGAGGCTGGAGGAACGGCGCCAGCAGCGCACAGAAAAGCCTGGCATGCCTGCAAGACGTCCAAGGCGTGTTGAAAATTGTGATAAGAATTCTGTCCGCAGTATAAACGTCGTAGGTGCTTCAGGAAGATTGATATGTCATCTGTGTCAGAAATGCATGAGGTGGCGCCTGAAACGTAACGAGGCACATGGAGACGGACTGAGAGAAACCCCCGTGTCACATTGCATGTTTTTGATCTGAAACAAACTCTCAAACAGAATCTGTGCGCAGAACAGGACCTCCTCGTCGGGTAGTTTGTGAGGTTCAAAGTGCCAGCTATCAAGGCCACAAATTAGGCGTGTGCGGGTTTCTGGAGGGATCCCAATCGGAGAGCTGGAAGATGGAAATAAGCGAGGATGCAGAAAGCGACTGGCAGAGGCATGCGTACGGATCTGTATCACAGTGAGTGACGGTCGACTGCGTATGCATGTACATTTCGTAGAGCAACTCGGCATAGCTGGGACGGTGGATAAGGATGAGGATCTTGCTGATAAAAAACGAACGCACCGGGTCTCTCCTTGCTGTACTTGATCCCAACTGCCCCAGCCGTGTCCCAAACCCTGGTTCTCCAGTGCAAGCGCTAAACCTCCCACATCGATGCTCCTTCGTCTACTGTGGGCACACTCCTCTGCATTGAGCATCAAATGAATCTCCCGGTGGGAAAACAGGTGGGGAGGGGAGGTGTGCGGGAAGAGAGGAGATATGGGGAGGGGATGAGGAGGTAGTCAGTCTGTTTGGGTGTGGATGATCTCGACGCTCGCGTGGTGGTTGACACTTCTCGGCTCTCGTGGCAGTCGCGTGGGCATTGCGCGTGGGTGAACTTGCCTTTTTAGCAACAATGCCGGCAGCCGGTCCGTAAGCCTGTAACACGGTCACGGTTGGCCTCCTCGAATGACAACATGCGTCGCTGCCTCCCGAGTGCTCATGACGGGCCATCCGTGCTCACATTGCTTCAGAGCCGGTGCGAGCGTGCGCGCGCGATTGCTTTGCAAGTCCGGAGGTGGTCACCACAAGGCTGGCTTTGAGATGGTGTGATCATGACAGTGGGCACTGGCATTTCAAGTTGGCTGCATGGATCTTCTGCTTCCATGAATAGAATGTAAATCTCACTGTGAGTTGAGATGCAGAGAAGGATTTACCTGTCTAGTAAGTGGTTGATGGGCCAATGTACTAATACTGTGCCAGTGGTCCAACTTACCAAGTAATATAGCTACCATGAACATTTGAACCCCACTCTTTTGCTAAAGTGGACATTATATTTTAGGAAGTGATAGGCTAACAGTGTTCCTCAGGCTGGAATGTCTGGACATCCATGACAAGGCCATTATATCATTTCTATTTAGTGCTAGTTGATAGTATATGTCTAGTTGAAAAGGAATTATTGTTATTATTATTATTAATGTTGCATAGTCCCATATCCAGACCATGGGTCTGTGACCCTCTTACATATGGTTTTGTTGACTTTGCATTTTTTTTGCTTAAACTGCATGCCCAAAGAACTAAAGTAGGGTTATGTTACAACTATCAATAGTTTGGCCTAAAAAAGGTCACCACCTTACTAGGTCAGTTACAGACTTGAAGGATTTATTGAGACTAGGACAAAGGTAGTATAGTATCCACTCCTTATTGAGGACAGTAGCCTGAGAATGTTGAGATAATAGTTCTAGAGACTAGAGTAGGCACATGCCATTGATGATGCTGAAAGGATAGTGAGAAATAAGGGAGAGTTGGAACTTAAGGCAGGCTAAGAGTGAGTATATTTTGAGTAGCTCTAGCTTGGGGTTAAAAATGGTGATAAAGCTCCTAAATACTACTAGAAGCATAGAATGACAAATGAAATGAAAGGGAATGATGGAATCACCTGGAATGTGAGAAGTCATCCACAGTAAGGAGTAAGCCATGAAACTGTGGAGGGCTATATGTATAGGTGCAGATGAAACACTAAGAATAATGAAGAGGGTTTGGTAATCCATAGTAGATAGGAGATGAGTCAGAAAGACTGCCACTGTGGATTGGTAAAATACATAGAATGCACAACAAAGAGATCAAAGGCATAACAGTAAGTGAGGAAAGTGAGACAAAGTGAGAAAATAGGAGTGGATCATAACAGGTTATTACAAATAGATAATTGATGGAAAATGTAGATGCAATATATTATATACTATATGAAGATCAATACAACAGAATAGCAGCATTGGCTATCTCTAGTAATATGTATGTCTGTCATGTGACAATATGTAACTTAGTTTGGTATGCAGTCTAGTCTAGTTTTTGACCTCCAAAATAAGGCAACTGGATTGCAACTGGTTATAATGTGTTCTGTTAAGCACTAAGACTTGTAAGAGTGCTAAATGTACACCATAAGTGTTGATAACCTAAATATATATAAAAAGACAGTCTGAGAAGGAAAATATATGGTGGTAGCAGGTATATAGGGAAAGGTTCTACTATGTCAGTGCTCACTAGGGTTTACTGGTTACTGATCTGATTCCTTATAGTTTTATAATGAAGTACTTGAGGCAAAGTGCTGAGTATTGAGTGCAGGCAATAAAATAGAGTTGGTCATGGGGAGACACACAGGGCTTGGTAAGGCTAACTGTGGGTTGAAGTGAAAATACAATAGGAAAGAAATATGATGACTGATTATATCTCTTACCATTACAATCCTTATATGTATATTAACTTATATATAACCTATGATATCATAACTCTAATTATAGTATACTAGCAGGTCTTACAATTGTAACCCTATGTTCTTTATTCTGCACTACCACTTCACCTCACTACCTCATCATCTCTTCAATACCCAGCCTCTTTCTCTTAAATACTCATAGATATATCCACCTAGACTTTCTCATTATCTCTTCTCTATGTCTCCATCATTTCTCTCTGTTTCTCTGCTTTTCTCTATTTCTCTGTCTCTTTGTCTCTCTATTTCTCTATTTCTCTATCTCTCTATCTCTTCACCTCTCTATAACTTTATTCAGATCATGTAACCTGTTGGCATGACTTATTGGTGTGACTTGTCCTTATGTACCATTACTCATCCATGGCTTTTTGACTCATGCTTACTATGAATTACTTATCTTTACTTCTCTCTCCTTTCCAAGCATTCCTGGACCTTCCTCTGATCTATCTTATTCTTCTCTTCTTGCTTCTGCTGTGTTTCTGAGTGTTCCTGGATGGTGCCCACTGGGCAGAGCAGAGCAGCCATTAAGACAGCAGCACTGAACCTCTTTTCACTCACAGATGATGGAAATTCCTGGTATCTTCACATAGCCTTTGAATATTTTGTAGCCATCAGCCTTGTCAAAGATGTTTACCTTATTAGTGGAAATGAGGAAGGGTTTGCAAGTGTTGAGAATGCAGTCAATATCAATGTCATTTGGCCAGTTTGAATTGACCCGATAGCCTTTAAAGACATAAGTGTTATGACTGGCCCGGGTAGGGTCAGTCGAAAACTCGAAGGCAAAGGATTTGGGACTGAGGCAAGAGCCAATACCCCAACTATGGGCTGTAAGGCAACTGAGGGACAAAGGTTACTGAGGACTGAGGAAGGCACACGCCTGGAGGCTAAGGGCTGGGCTAAGAGCAATGATATTCGAGTAGCTCTAGCTTGGGATTACTACTTAGTACATGAGTGAGTATATATACTAAGGGGAAAGCGTAATGAGTAAGCGATGGAAGACGATAGAATCGTCTGGAAGAGATAAGTCATCCGCAGTATGGATGAGTCACGAAGCTGCGGATGAGTAATGCTACAGGGAGAAGTAGGAACAGAGGAATCGGAACAGAGAGGAACGGAGAAACTAGGGGTAGTGAGTCATGTTGAATGAGTCACACCAAGTGAGTCATGATGAGTGAGTCACGACGAAAGGGAAGTGTAGAAGTACAAATGGTAGACGAGGGCTAGGCAGACTCGGAAGGCGTAGTCGAGAGCAAGGGAAAAGAGGAGTAAAGGAAAAAGAGGGGCTAATCGTAACATTACCCCTGTTCTAGCAGTCGAGTCACCGACTAGACTAGTAGTCAGTGGTCCAGGCGTGCTCTCTGTCGATGTTGTCCCATCCTTCCTGAGGGATAACATTGTCGAGGTCATGGTCGTAATCGGGAGATGGTTCCCGACGAGGGTGTGGGGCAGGGATGGGGAGCGGGTGACCTCTGCCAGAGGCTCTGGAAGAGTGACGAGAGGAGCGACGATTTCCTCTAGAGGAGGAGGAGGAGGAGGAGGATGGGGGGTTGGGGAGGGAGCATCGACGACGAGGGCATCGAGCCTGGATATGTCCAGGGGCAGTCTGGCGGCAGTAAGGGCAAGTATACTCGGGGCAGTTGACCCGAAAGTGGGAGAGGCGGTGGCACTGGAAACACGCTTTGTTCCAGAGGCAGTGGTTTTGCCCTATGGGTCGATCTACTTCCGCATCGAGTCTAGCCTCAAAGGCGGCGATGATTCGTTCCTCCGAAGAGGGGAGGGGAGGGACGGGGTAGGCCGAGTCAACGCCTTCGATGTGTTCGGTATCAGACATTACTGACTCCGAGAAGTGGAGGGCCTCCATGCGGTCGACGAGTTCCTCTTCTGCCGGGTCTAGGGGAGAGGAGGAGGCGGACGGGGTCCTTGGTACATCCAGTGTCCCTGTTGGAGAGACCACTTCAATCTCAGCAGCGATAACCCCAGAGAAAAGGGTGGTAGGGGTGGGGTGGTACTCCGGAAAGGAGGCAGGGAGGGTGCCTGCGGGGAAATGGAGGGACAGGTTGACAAGGTAGCGGTCTATGTCCTCGACGAAGTCGAGCATACCTAACTGGTAGAGGGCCATGAGGAGCTGTCCATCGGTCAGGGTTCTGACCTGGTGGATTTGGTCGGCCAGGAAGGCGGTGTCAGCATCAGAGGACTTAGCTAGGTGTTCAGCGATGGGACCTAGTCGAGCAGTGTAGATAAACGTGTTATAGAGGGCGAGGAGGGGGGAGTCCACGTCTGCATGGATGTTAATGGGTTGGACATATCGGGAGTCCTGTAAATAAAGGCGAAGTTTCGCCATGATTTCATCGAAATGTTCCTGGGAGCGGAATCTTTGGGCGCTTTGGGGAATATCAACTGAGGTAACGGG
>JBBPLX010000109.1:0-51988 GCA_038090015.1 Leccinellum albellum
ACCAGATGCATTTCCGACAGAGACGAGTGTACCCTTTCTTCTCAACATCTCAAAATCTGAGTCAAAACTACCAAGAAGGTCAGTCATGAAAGGTAACTCAGTGAAATGTCGCTCACGTGTCTTTACCAACGCCATCAAAAACGGCATGCACGCCTTGCCCCTTTGTGATCTCCAGGACTCTCTTCACAGTGTTTTCTTTCTTGTATATGATGACGTGGCCAGCACCATTCTGTTTTGCAACCTCTGCTTTCTCATCGGTGGATGTCGTTCCAATGACAGTAGCGCCACGAGATTTAGCGTACTGGCAGAATAAAAGACCCAGGCCACCGGCGATGGTATGAATCAAAATGACATCACCCTCTTTGACATCATATGCTTCCTCCATAAAGGTTATCGCTGTGAGACCTTGGAGAAATACAGCAACCGCCAAACGAGTGGAGACACTATCAGGGATAGGATGTGCATCCCTCCACGGGATGGAAATATACTCCGCGTGCGTATTCTCGGCCTCCTGCATGCCATT
Source organism: Leccinellum albellum (assembly GCA_038090015.1). NCBI lineage: Eukaryota > Fungi > Basidiomycota > Agaricomycetes > Boletales > Boletaceae > Leccinellum > Leccinellum albellum. Next base: position 524 of record JBBPLX010000109.1, read on the forward strand.
CAAGTCAGATTCTACGTGTCAAGTATTGGAAAGTGGCCACGCACTACGACGACACGGCCACCTTGCCTGTATCCACGCTTTTGATACTCGGGATCGTTGAGAATGGCGGCGTCGGTAGGCAAGCCTACGATCACTCCGCCCGCCTCTTTTCCGAGTACGTACGGGAGCTTGGGAGTGGGATAGAGGCCCTGCCTGTAAGGCCAATGAGTCGACGCGGGGTCGAAAGAGGGGGTTTACTCGCCTAAAGTAAGTGTCGATAAAATTAACCCCGAAGTATTCGGCCTTTGAGTTTGTTTATCCCAGTCAGTTCAACGTTCGAGTTGAGTTAATTTCCCAGAGGAACGGCATTACCTTGACTACGACATGTCCAGGCTGGATATCTGGGAAAGAAATCTTGGTCTTCTCGATCACTTCGGGACCGCCGTTCTTGGCGATAGTGATGGCGTGGATTTTGGAGGGAAACGTCATCGCGATCGTACTTGTCGAGATTTTGGCGGTGGCAACTGGGATGAGGAAGAGTTCTCAAAGTGAAACTGGCAGTCACTCGATATGACGCCGTACACTACCCATGATAGGAGCATTGGCAAACTCCGAGTCCGGCCATGCATGGCATACTGGCGTACTGTTACCGTCCCCCTGTCCCCGCTGGTCAGCAAAAATGCAGATAGCAAAACATTTCTGTCAGCAGAGTGAAGGGGCTAACTCAAGGGGCAGAGAATAGCGTGTGTTTGAGACTAGGTGAAACTCAGTATCTTGGCCAAAGTGACGCGAAGCAGCTTGAAAGTACATTCTATTGGAATATCGTACAGCCTCTATTCGCCAAGCTTGATCACCAGTTTACCGACCGTCTTTCCGCCTGCCAGATCCTTGTGCGCTTGCTGCACGCCTTCCGCTGTGAACGGGTAATCCTTGTGGATGTTGGTCCGCAGAGCTCCGCTTTCGACGAGGCTCCAGAGTTTGCGGAAGTAATACAACCTCTCGTCCAACGTGTAGGCATAGTTCATCACCCTGCCAAGTCGGATTACAAACGAGAATCGAATGAAAACTCGATCGCACACTTACGTCGGCCTCGTGAGTTTCAAGTTCTTATCAGTGAGCTTCAACGGCGCAAAAGGTGGAACGGGACCCGATGCGTTGCCGACAGAAACAAGTGTACCCTTTCTCCTCAGCATCACAAAGTCCGACTCGAAACTGTCAAACGATCAATCATGGGGACCAACCGCCGCTGCATGTCCGAATTACTCACGTGTCCTTGCCAACGCCGTCAAAGACAGCGTGCACACCTTCTCCGTTCGTGATCTCCAGTACCCTTTTCACAGTATCTTCCTTCTTGTAGATGATGACATGGTCTGCACCATGCTGTTTCGCAATCTCTGCCTTCTCATGTGTGGACGTCGTTCCAATAACAGTAGCGCCACGATACTTGGCATACTGGCAAAAGAGAAGACCTAGGCCACCAGCGATAGTGTGAATCAATACGATATCACCCTTCTTAACATCGTACGCTTCCTCCATAAAAGTGATTGCAGTAAGACCTTGAAGAAATACCGCAGTCGCGGAACGAGTAGGGATGCTATCGGGAATAGGATGCACGTCCTTCCAAGGGACGGATATGTACTCTGCAAGTGCCCCTTGGGTCACCTGCATCATGATCCCGATTCCGGGAGTCAGACGTGACGGGACTTGGAAGGAAAGCTGGACCTACCGCAGCGACACGGACACCCTTCTTGTATGTGAGCTTTTGGTATTCGGGATCGTTGAGGACGGCGGCATCAGTGGGCAATCCCACGATCGTTCCACCCGCCTCCCTGCCGAGGACGTACGGGAACTTGGGGACGGGATAGAGGCCTTGCCTGTATGACCTACAGCGTGAGGAATATGATACAAAGTCAAACATGGTGGCGATCTTGCCTGAAGTAAGTGTCGATAAAATTGACGCCAGAGTATGCGACCTTGAGTCCTCCCGTTAGTCCGACGTTGACCGAAGATTATCGATGATCAGTGGTGAAAAGACGATATTACCTTGAGGACGATATGACTGGGTTCGACGGTTGGGAAGGGGATCACCGTCCTTTCGATTACCTCGGGACCACCATTCTTTGCAATGGAGATCGCTTGGATTGTGGAAGGATATTCGGACATTGCGAATGGGCTTATCGAGAACTGGCGTGAAACGAGGGACAATCTCCGGGTGAAAGCGCGCATGTTATAGTCCCTCTAAGTATCTCTTTTACCCATGACTGGACTGAGCTCGGTTCTAATGCGGACCGCACGGATCGAGCATTACTCACCGTATCTACGCTATTTTTGATGATTGCTAAGCAGTCAGCAAATGATCACATCAAAGAATCTGACGCTATAATGACCTCTGCGAAGCGATACCGTCTCCAAATCAGTTCAAGTTGGTCGATTTTGCATGACTTTCGGATGTGCTTTGTCACTTGCCAAGTCGTGTGCAGCGAAGACGAATGAGACTTTGAGATCAATAAAACTTCAAAGCTTTAGGAGCTAGTGTTTGTTGAAAGAGAATAGCATTGAATTAACTGACGTAGTAGATCACTGTGCTAGTACATCATGGAGTCTCGGAGAGGCCGGTCATGGCCGTATCGGACTCGGCACTTACCGGATTGTATGAACCTACTGCCAGTCCCGGTCCAGCCAATGTGCCACGTACCACCTTGTTGACGCGGTGCTCGTCGATGCCGGGTAACGCGTTCTGCGCTCCGGCTCTAGCCTCAGACCATGAAGCAGCGATGAGAGTGTTCATTTATCCTTCGTTGAACCGATCGTTAACACTCCGGCTCACACCATAAAGATGGATGATAGGTCGCGTGCTCACGACTGTGCCCTTGTCCATGGCGAAACACCACAGCGTCCTAGAAAGTGAATACAGAGGGCGTACTGGTACTCTACTAACGCAAACAGATCGGTACTAGAGGATTGACATGACGAGGTGTGCCAATGCACCCGGAGCCTCCACTGTGGCCGGCGCCCCAGAATAAGCTGATCACTGACAGGGTATCATGTAACACAATGACAACCAGAAGATCATAAAGGGTGAGACTCTCTGTAGCAGTCCCGGGGATCCAGGAAGCCGCGGCCATCTAGTAGCATCAACGCAAAAGAGCCAGGACCAAAGCCGTCAAGACTGCGCACTGGTCAGGCCACAGGAGTGGAGGACGGTTGACGATGACGATGGTCTCCTTTCCATTGTCGGAGTTGCTTCCTCAACGTGTGCACTAGATCCTCATCAGTGACTTGGAGGGGTTTCGCGAAGATGATGACAATAGGGGCATGCATCTATTCCTGACATACAGTAACTGAACAACCACCGCACCGGCGCGGATGGAAAGATATACTACCTCTAGATGATACATAGGCATTATGGCTACATACATCTGCTATAAGGCGTCGTCGTACAAGCCAATTTATCTAGAACTCCACTTCGTCTTCCGTCCGATCTTGACATCAATGACCCAAAAAAGCTTGTTCCAGTATTTGATATATCAGGGCTACTTGTTCGTTTCTCTGCACCATCTCGAGACGCTGTTCCCGCAAAGCATCAATCTCCTGAGCGACCGGGTCGAGTGGTATCAACGGGCCCAGCGGCGAAGGCACAGAAGGTATCGATCCAGTGGCTTTAGGTATTGTAGGAGAACTGGCATCAAGAAGGCTGTGGAAGCGCAGCAACGATGATAGTGCAATAAACGTCCCCGTCCTGCCCACTCCTGCAGAGCAGTTGACCATGATAGGCGGGTCTGGATGTTTGCCCGAGCGACCAAGCGGATCCTTGTTGACCTTGTCAACTAGACGCAGAAACTTTAGCAAGCTAGCCTGGTCTTCTTCCTCTGGGATCCCGTGGTCTGGCCAGGCGGTGTAAAGCATGTGGGTGAATGTAAAAGGTTCAGGGGGACCACCACCCTCGGAAACGACAGAAACCTTGCTCTGAATACAGTTGGCGTCCTCGATCAGCTTCTGCTCCTTCAAGGTTACGACGAGAGGCCGGGCACTGATCCCGGCTTCCGGCGAGATCGTCATCGACTCGCCGATGATGGGAGGAAAGTACGGGTAAGCTTTGATGCGTCCGTTCTCAAAGTTGAGGGTGAGCTGTACGACGGTACACACCCGACTCCCCTGAGGAAGTGACGCTTCCGACGACGGCCCTAAGGGTTGGCCAAGCACACTGAGGAACGCATGGGAGGTGTCCCGCAGGGGTGCCTGGGTAGCGATCCACCACTTCTGTCCGTGCAACTCCCTGACCCAGCTCCCGTTGAAGTATCTCCCTTGTCCCTCCCCACAACCTAGGCAGGCGGTCTCGGAAGTGCCCACGACGACGCGCGTGCGATCGTAAGGTTCGATGTTGGAGTAACGGTTGCCCCACCGGTTTGCAGGATCGCGGCCGATCGCGACAGAGTAATGTTTGGAGCGATCTGGATTCTCTGGTTGGGAGGCGGGGGATTTCGCTTGTGGCAACTTGCGCAGGCTATTATTGGCAGGGGGCGCATTGCGATAGCTTGAGCGTTCTTTCTCGCGTTTGGATAGTTCTGCGACTACAATGCGCTGTTGTACAGGATCGCGGGCTTGAATGAGCCACGAGGGTATGTTGACGTTGAGATTGGTAGGAGGCATCGTAAAAATGATTTAGATCGCCTCGAAGGAGGAGTAGATATAGCAGTACACGCCCAGTTCCCACGCCTCACAGCATATCCGTATGATCGCATCTCTCTTGAAGTACCCATAGTTAGCGGATCCACAAGTCCTGTGAGGGCGATGTCGAGTGTCTACAGGTCGCTCATAACATTGGACACCAAAATAAAGTCAGTCTCCTTTCTCTGACTCAGATCGGTCGATATCCCAAGCTGTATAACAGAGTCAGCTCGATGCTAGACAAGTCAGTCGGCAAGAAGCACCTGACGGACGGCAATCCAGAGACTTGCTGGACATCTCAACAGGTGTGATATATTCGGAAACGCGGATCGCACCGTCTGACCGGCCATATACAGGGCCTCCCACAGTTTATCCAACTCGTGTTTCCAGAACCTGTACTCCCGCGCAGAATTGCATTGACCTTCCAAGGAGGATTTGTCGGCATCCAGTGCATGGTAAAAGTTGCTGTCTCTTCTGAAGCACCGGCGTGGACGACATGGACCCATATTCACCCAGAAGACGTCAACCGACGCCAGATATTTGAGCTACCCGTAGAGGGCGAAGATATCCAGTGTATGAGGCTCGTGTTCGAGAAGAGCTCGGACTTTTTTGGTAGAGTCACCATTTATGAGCTTAGCATTGAGGGGGCGGTGTGAGTTGGGCATTTTGATCAATGTCCTTGAGACGGGATGGTCTCACTCAAAGTGTGCAATCAACCAAACTCCATTTCATCATAGTACATGCGAGGTACAAACAGACAGACAAGATCTACAAATTGACATGGACCTAATCATGGCATCTATCTAGTCTACCGTCAGACTCGAGTGGGGTTCGCATTGGGGTGGCTGGATGTGGGCGGACTCGTTCCCAATATTGAGGTCGCAGAGCCGAGCTTGCTGAGGCCAGAGGAAAGCACGGAGGAAGGGTGCGATGACGGTGCCTGTCTACGCATCCGGCTCGGGGGTGAGGATGACGCTTTCGGGACGTCTGATACGCTCAGCGAGTGACTACCATCAAGAGAACTCGCGCCTGTAGCCGCTGCTGGACCAAAGCTCGTCGTCGTCGAAGAGAGCCTCGTTGGGGGCGCCGATGATGTCAGATCGGGGGTTGAAGAGAGCGCCATGAGCAGGTTGCCAGTAACGAGACCACTAAGAGCCTTCAGTAGGGCCTCCAGGGTGTTCTCAATCTCGCCGACGAGTGCTGCGCGAGGTTGAGTACACAAAGTGGTAAAGGAAGATAAACTACGCACACGGAACGTCGGGACTCTGAATGACCTGACGGTCCACGAGCGAGCTTGTCTCTTCAGGCACTGGGTGACCTTGAACACCGGATGGGAGCGAGTTGGCAAGCGCAAGGAGAGCAACGGAGACAAGAGTGAATCGCATGGTAGAGGAGTAGGCTGATTGCTTTTTTATGGATACAGTCAAGGCGGGTGAAGAGGACGAGGAAGGAGGAGAGAACAAGAGGGGGGGTGAGGTGAGAGGGAGAAAAATCAACTGCTTTTATAGACCGTCTGAGCGAGGCTGACATCGACGTCATAGAGTTGATATACGTCATCGACCGCGTCGACGCTCTGGCATTTCCCACATCTCGTCCTCAACTCGCCGATATCGTACCCGCCCACCTGAAAGCGACCAGAGCTGAAAGGCTTCCCGACCTAGACACGACGAGAGTAGGCACCACCCCAGACTAGTAATACTGCCAAAAGTAGGTCAGTCACGATGTAAAGACGAGTAGAACGACCATAACTACATGAGGAACACAAGCAGCAGTAACAGTAGCGGCAGGGCAATCGACGACTGGCTGTTACCTGCATCCATGACCGTGTTGAACCGAGCGGCGGAGTGACGTAACCGCATATTTCAATCCGAGCGTCAACCGATCGAGTATCGTTCATACAACCCATGACACTTTACAACTCCACCCCTGGTCCATCGACCTCTCCAGAGGTGCGCTTCTCACCTCACTCATGCCTTGCAGCCCAAACATCGTTTTACCTAGTTACCGAATGTCTCAGCTGCAAATGCGAACGACATAGAGATGAGGCTACCAGGACCAGAGTCTCTCTCAGACCCCTACATGTTCCGTGTCGGGCTCAAGACGGACGACGAACTTTCTCAGCTGCGCCGCCGTAACAAGCACGGCAAATCTCTCGAGTCGTATCACCGGAAACAAAACAGCGTACGGTTCACCGTGATCACCATTCCTCCCATGTCAGTTCACACTCTTATCACCCAAGCTTATCCACTCGCTCTTGAAGTCGATGGACGACCATACGAGAGAAGCCAAGGATCTGGAAAAGGCTTCTCGCCTCTCAGTGGGCTCTCATAACTCACCAGCTGTGCAAGTCTGACCCTCCCCAGATCAAAATCGCTGTCTGGGCAAGCCTTGCCGCGAACGTCATCCTTTGCGTTCTTCAGCGTATGGCTTCACTTCTGACTTTCTCTCTTATTCGCACAAATAATCAACCGCTAGTCTATGCCGCTATATCTTCCTTGTCGCTTTCCTTGATTGCCACGGGGATCGATGCCTGCTTTGATGTCGGCAGCAATGTTTTCCTGTACTTTATCAACAAGAAAGCGGTCAGAATGGACGTCAATAAATGGCCAGTAGGTGGCGCTCGTTTGGAGACCATCGGAAACATCATATACGGTGAGATACCCACACCACCGTTGCAGTCATGTGTCCTCATCATGTCTGTCTCAAGGTTCCCTGTTCGTTGGTCTTGTTATCACCACCCGCTTCTAGCGCCGACTTTTTTTACAGAATGTCTTCTGTCAATCTCGTCGTCATCGTTGAGTCCGTTCGGTCACTGATGTCACATTCATCCGACAACTCTTTTCACCTTCCTTCTATACTGGCAGTCGCGGTAGCTTTAGGTGAGTACACACATGTAGTCCGACTACTTGTTTATGCTTGAAACCAATTCGTAACAGGCGTTAAGACTATCCTCTTCATGTATTGTTATACCCTTCGCTCCAAGTCCAGTCAGGTACACATCCTCTGGGAGGACCATCGGAATGATATTGCTATCAATGGTTTCGGTGTGCTTCTTGTCCACTGTGTCTAATTCGATTCTAAAGCTCGTTAGGTATCCTCATGTCTGCCGGTGGCAGCCGTTTGCGATGGTGGTTGGATCCTGTTGGTGGCATACTGGTAGGCATTTACGACGGCAGCGTTTTTCTAACTTCACAGTGCATCTTAGATTGCTACGGGTGTCATTATCACATGGGTACACACGATCTATGAGCAGTTTGGCCTCTTGGCGGGGAAATCTGCACCAAATGAATTCATTCAGCTCGTCATTTACAAAGCCATGACATTTAGCACGCACATAGACCAGATCGATACTGTCCGTGCTTACCATAGTGGACCAGTGCGTCCACTTTTTTTTCGGGGCGATCCACCGGTCTGATGATTCCATCCTCTCAGGATTACTTTGTCGAGGTCGACATAGTTATGAATGCCTCAACCCCTCTGTGGCAGGCGCATGATGTATCCCAGCAGCTCCAAGACAAACTGGAGGATCTGCCAAATGTCGAAAGAGCATTTGTCCACGTCGATTATGAGACTACACATGCACCAGTGCGTCTGTCTGCCCTCCGTTTTCTGACGAGTTTCTTGAAGACAATTTCAGGAACATCGTAAGCATGTATAATACGTAGTCGTATTCTCCATGCCCCTACTAGCTTTGAATCTAATACGTGTCAATGTCTGGATCAATGCAAAGTGTCATTCTGGCAACTGTGATGCTATCATTGTTAGTTTCACAGGCATATTCCCCGTCCGCTAGCTGATGACAACCTCCTCTTCCTTCTGGATGTCACTAGCTTGTGTCTTAGCATTGCGGGAGTTGATAACTTCCAAGTATCAACCCGGGTATCTTTCTTAGACTTTGGATATTGATACAGTGTTTGAAAAGCTTCTGAGGGGTCCATACTCACAGAGGTTGTAGTAGTCTCGCTGCTGGTTGCTTGTCGAACAATATATGTCACGGGTCTGGCTGGCCGTGATACATATGATACTATTACTGTAATTGTGAGGTTTTCCGATGAAGACGCACACATAATTCCGATGCACCTCCCCACCCATCCGCGTCGCGACATGACATCGACATGTACTTGCGTTCTACCCTCAGCCATATTTTGCCTCCTCTGCTTTTCCTTTTCTCGTTCTCGTTCTCTCTCTATCTCCTGGATCTTGTGTACAAGAAGTACCTTACCCGTCCCGATCCTCTGCCACTCCAGTGCCGTTCACAGGGCCAGCTATGGCCACCGCTGTTTATTTTGCCCCACGCATTGGAGCACGGAAGAAAGGTACATGCTTACATCGCGGAGCCAGTGGCAGTGATAGATCCGGGGTTGTTGCTGCAGGTGCCGCGTGCTACCACGGCTGTAGGCTGGCGGCCTGAAAAGGGGTCGAAGGTCGTCACTCTCGAACTGGAGCAGTCTGTGTTGGGGGAGTCGGACGTCCGGGTCATCATCGACACGGATGGCTGCGATGCCGGGGGCGGCATTATACTGTGCCCACAGTCCGCCTCCGGCAGTAGAGGCCGTGGCACGGACTTGCCAAATACTTGAGCAAGAATGGCGTCCTGAGGAGTAATGGGGATATCGTGGAGGGTTGGGGGCTCCAGGGGGCTTCGACTACGATAGGGCTTTCTGCACTGTGAATCAGGCTAGAGATGGGTGCGGGACATCGGAGGGGAAGATCAAGTTTTCCGGCGTCTGCAAGAGTGGGAGACATGAGGCATCCGATGGACCAGACTTCAAGTGGCGTTGTCTGGGGTAGCTGCGGGGTGGTGCGGCGAGAGTGAGAGTGATGACTCGACTTGCTACCGAACGTGGCTAGTACCAGGTGGCTTGAGAATGACAAACATACGCGAGATGGACATCATTTAGCCAGCTGTGAAGGTGAATCGTTAATTTCACTGCAAATGGCGCTGTCTGGTCAGCTGAAGTGAGCCAACTGAATCAGTATTAGTCGAGTGTACCGTTAGACTGGCTGGTGACTTGAAAATGACAAAATAAGCCAATAAGCTGAATTCACCAACGTGTACAGTGTCGCTCCTTCCTCGACGTCCCCCGTCGTGATTCATTTGGGTGCTGCAGTGATTTTTATCACGCGACTTGAGACACGCTTCACCCCTTCCTCTTCCACATTCCCCAGGCACACACTATACCATGGTGAACAACATTCTGCAGGCTCAGCGCGCGCATCACCTCATCATATCGCTTTAGGATACCAGACACCAGGACCCAGAAGATTTCTATGTGAAGCAAGACAGGATCGGTGTGGTTCCATCATCCATTTCGGTGGCAAGCAACTCATTCATTGTGCAGGCAAGGGTTCTTTCGGAGAAGTTTTCAAAGGGTGCGTCTCTCCAACCTTCTCCCCACTTTCTAAATACGATTTTTAACCTCCAAGGTACGACAAGAGGACCCAGAAGACGGTGGCCATCAAGATAATTGACCTCGAGAGCGCAGAAGACGAGATAGAGGACATCCAGCAGGAGATTCAGATCCTTTCGCAGTTGGACTCACCCCACGTAACCAAGTTCGTTCGATCATGTTTGTGTCATCTGTGTGCAGATGGGTTGTAATTGACGGCGTTTCTCGACGCAAGATACCATGGTTCATACCTCAAGGGATCCAACCTTTGGATAGTCATGGAGTGCGCTTTTGCTGTCGTGACATCGTCCTCCCCCTGTTCACATATCCATGCAGGTATTGTTCAGGTGGCTCATGCTCTGATCTGGTACGATCACCGCTTGGATAAAACGTGGTTCACTGAGCAGGTAACTAGATGAAACCAGGCGTATTCAGAGAAGAGTACATTGCGATCATCGTTCGCGAGCTACTTCGTGGGCTGGATTACCTTCATACAGAGGGAAAGCTTCATCGTGACATCAAAGGTACCTACGACCCTGACTCTCAGCGTGTTACCTGAAAACTCGTCCGATGTAGCTGCCAATATCCTCCTGTCCGCGACTGGAGACGTCAAGCTAGCTGATTTCGGTGTGTCTGGACAACTTTCTGGAACGCTCTCTGCAAAGAAGAATACCTTCGTGGGCACACCATACTGGATGTCACCCGAGGTCATCAAGCAGAGCGGATATGATCACAAAGCGGACATTTGGAGTCTCGGAATTACTGCCATTGAACTTGCAAAGGGGGAACCACCATACGCGGAGCTACACCCCATGAAAGTGCGTGACGACGCTCTAACTGTGTTCGGATGACATATTGAATGTTGTTTCTAGGTTCTTTTCCTCATTCCAAAAAATCCCCCGCCACAACTGGATAGCCATTTTTCTAAACCATTTAGGGATTTCGTGGCTTATTGCCTCCAGCGAGATCCGCGTGATGTGCGTATTGTGTCCTCTTCGCACTCATCTCTATTTAGTGGCCTGGTGTAACCTGAAATTCAACAGCGTCCAACAGCCCGCGAGCTCCTTAAACACAAGTTTGTGCGAATGGCGAAGAAGACGAGTTACCTCACGGAACTGATCGAGCGTCACGAGCGGTGGAAAGCCGAGGGAGGAGAACGATTAGAGGAAGAGGAACAGGCCGTGGCTCAGGAGTACGCCTCATTCCATTCCAAGCTACATCCACTCTTCTCACGTGCGTCTCTGACGTCATAGACCTGCAAGCGGCGATCCAGAAGACTTGTGGGACTTTGGGACCATCCGACACGGTGGACGAACGATCGGACGTGCTAACAACTCGATCAAGATCTCGGGACCTCCTCTAACCTGGGAGATGAACGGCACGGGTCGCGCGGATACCTCCACGTCGTCTATTTCGGCTAAGCGTACCTCGATCTTGTCGACCAAGGCTGAACTTCCGCCAATCCCGCCGTCGGCACCCCCAGATGCACGTGCTCCAAGCGCATACGAGCAGGCGACCGTCAGACATTTGCCACCCGGTGGCGCTCCTACGCCCATCAATGGTCAGGAAATGCAGGAGCGGGAACCCTCGGACGAAGACAAGCATGAGGCTGAACAGCACTCAACGACCCACCCCAGAAGTACAAGCGTTGCCGAGCCGAAACGGGAGGTAGAGGACGATGACGATGACGAGTTGCCGGATACCACCATGATTGACTCAGTGATCTTGCCCGCAATAGCTTCGGTGAGATGATATATATGGCATCGTTCGTCGGGGTCACGTCGGCTCAAGCATCTCTTTCTCCTTAGCTGTTCCCTCGTGTATCGACGCAAGAAGCACGGGTGGCGCTCAGCACGTTGCAACGCGCGTTCATGGAGGCGGAACGCATCATACCCGGTGTCACGTTGGAACTGGTCAACGAGATCGTCGACTCTGTAGAGCGGGTTGAGGACGATCAATAGGGGAGGGGGGTCGCACACAGTATTATATAATATCTGTCGAAGTTGAGAAATTTAAGGACTATGTAATTTAATTTCCTGAAGCAGTAATGAACCCCCAAACGATCTAGTATCACCCTTCAAACTCTTTACTGAACACTGGCAACATGCAATCGGATGATCGTATCTATCATAAAAAAATCCATTTCCACTTGGAATGGAAGGACTGCTCATTCATATGCCAAATCAACCATTCACCACCTATTATTCTCTGTAACCTTCATGGCAGAAACGGTATCCATGGAGAGGGTCCTGCAGCTAAGGTCATGAAGATGTGGATTAATGGGCCTGACACCCCCTTCAAGTCCATCCAGATATTGGAAATCAGCAGTCTTGAAACTATGGGGAGGCAGAAGTGGAGAGATGTCGTTTTGCAGCAGGTCTCCGCCGGGGATACAGTGAGCAACATCCTCACTCACTTTCCCCTTCATATCAATTTCTACTAGGTTTATTTATCATTTAGTCATTTCCCGCCTATTCCTTTCACCCCCATACCCCCACTCCCATTCCTTGATTTCCTGAACCGCAGCAAGCCGCCTACTGGTGCTGTCGGCCCCCTCATCCAATTTCAGCTTGAGTGTGAGTGCCGCGAAAAACTCGCCCCTAGTGATGCAGAGCAGGTAAGGCGTTTTTTTCATCGCCGTTCCCATGGACTCAGGTTCGCGTACAGTGTGGTTGTTCGTGCGATTGCTTCCGTCCTAGACCCAGTGCCCAGTAAAACGAAGGCGATGGCTTTTGATTGTGATATAGTATGCCAGTGGGAGTCATCATCATCTATGGAAACCAACAGAGCAAGACGCATCATCTCGGTAGGCTATTCTCCGAGCTACCCATATCCCCGTATGTATTATCTGTTTTCGCGCCATTGTATCGCTGTCACTGTTGCACGTCGCACACGCTCACGCCGTCTCGAGTGTTTCCTCAAAAAGTTATGGCAAAAAAAACGTTTTCCTCCCTCGTTTCGTGCTCGCAGATGAAGATAATCCACTGATCACTCCACCCTTTGTCTTGCAACCAGTGCGCGCCGGACAAGACAGTTTTTCGGATGACTCTGGCTCGAAAGAAACGCGAGTAAATTGTTATAATCCGTAGACATTGTGATCTGAGATAGCTCTGGCAGGTCGCTAATAATCTTAGTTTCGACCAAGGCCGAACTTCCGCCGATCCCGTCGGTACCTCCGTACGCATGTACGAGCAGGCGACCCGGCGCCGAGCAATGGTCGGTCTGGATGGAATGGATTCACGTCTCGCAAGGATCCCGCTTGTCTCTGTTCCGCACGGTACGAAGACGGGCCAGCGGTTCTCGGCGACGTATACCAGGAGTACGAGCGTCGCTGGGCCGAAGCGGGTGGTAGAGGACGATGACAAGTTGCCCGATACCACCGTGGTCGATTCGATGGTTTTGCCTGCAATAGCTTCGGTAACATGATATCGTTCGTCGAGGTCAAGCATCTCTTCTCCTTAGCTGTTCCCTCGTGTATCGATGCAAGAGGCACGGGTAGCATGCTGCAATGGACGTTCACGGAGGCGGAACGCATCATACCTGGTGTCACGTTGGAACTTGTCAATGTGGTCATCGACTCCGAGCATGATCAATAGAGACAAGGAGGGGCGTCGCACACAGTGTCATATCACCTTGCTAGCAAGTAGTAGCAACCCAAACTTTGATCTGGGTGGTGTCATTGATGTATCATTATGTAATCGTTATCTGTTCTGCGCATGTACTAGTGCGGCCACAATGAGGCCTTCACGCATGTATACCAGATTGTATCATCCTGTGCTCACATTTATGGATTTGGTGCAAAGATACTTGCCCAGAACTCCTGGATCATGTCCCTCCACCGTGCTCTTTTCCTCCCTCTTCGTTTCATGCTCACAGATGAAGACAATCCACTGATCACTTCACCCTTTGCCTTGCAACCACTGCGCGCCAGACAAGGCAAGGTTTTGGATTACTCTGGCTCGAAAAAACGCGAGGAAGTCATTATAACCCGTACATAGTAATCTGAGATAGCTTTAGCAGTCACTAATATGTATCCGTGTTAGACATCCGCGCTACAGACGTTGTGTGCGGACTCCGTCGACTACCTGCCGGCTTCTATGTCAGCGTAGAAATTGGTGGAAATTCGACGAAAACGTCGAACAAGCCCGTGTCGGTAGGGAAAGACATTGTGGAGTGGGATGAAGAGATTCTTTTGTATGTCACCAATTTTCCTCGTTCCTGTGATTCTTAGCAAACAATATTCCAGGCCGTCGAAACTATCATCTGTCATTTCGTTCAAGGTCTACGCATCCTTCGAGCTTGGGCCAGGACTTGGGAACGGAGAGCTCCTTCGTCAAGTTAATGTTTCAGTAGGAGAGGTACTCAGATGGAGTGAGAAGCTCGAGCGTAAGTAATCCCATTCGATGCCTTGCTTGTTGTATAACGTATCATTGCAGCCATCAACTTTCAGATTTCGACTGATGAACTTTTGCTGTCGTGCTCTTCACTGAGAATCATCACTGAACGACGTATTTACGATGCAGATGCCGGAGCACGTCCCAAGGTGAGGAGTACGCCTGTCTAGCTTCCACTTGTCCTCACCGGTGATAGGTGCCCGAGTCAGATGCACAATATCAGCTGGGACAGCTTACTGATGAAGGACACCACGCTCTTCTATGTTACCGTCAGTGTCAGAACCAGATGGATATCGACACAGCAATTACATGTTTCAAGCGTGTTCAGGACATATGCCCCACAGACCATCCCCATTTCCCCGTTGCCTTGTTCAACCTGGCTAATGCAAAGTTCATTCACTGTCAGACCAACAATCGTTACCTAGACCTGGATGCGGCGGTCACATTGTATCGGGATGCGCTCCATTTTCGCCCTCCTGGTCACCCAGATCATAATGCAACAGCCCTCGAACTTGGTGTTGCTCTTCTGACTCGCTTCCAAAGGCAAAGTAACGAGATCGACAAAGCAGAAGCGATGGATCTACTCGCAAGAGTGGTGGAGTTCTCCCCGATGGACAGTTACGTGTGCCGAGCAGGGTGGCTCACGCTGCAGATGGCAGAGATATCTTCATCAATGCGAGCGATGTGTTCCGAACTCTCATGGGCGGAGCAGGCGAATTCCGGAGATTTGATACAGAGGACAAGAAATGTGTTGCTCGATTTGCCAGACCAGGATCCTCGTCGGCCTGCGATACTAGCTAGGCTTGGGGGTCTATTGTGTAATCGCTTCGAGGACAACGGCGATCTTGTTGATATTCACGAGGCAGTTTCAACGATGGAGCATGCCGTGGCACTCACGCCCAAATATCATCCTGCGAGATCAGAATTCTTGAGCGATCTTGGGCGCTCGTTATTCTGCCGCTTCGGACGCCTAGGGAACCTCGCCGACATTGACAGGTCCGTTTCGATGTTCGAGGACGCACTCCATCTTACTTCTCATGACCATCCTAACAAACTAGGATGGCTGAACAACCTCGGAGGGTCACTATTGAGTCGCTTCCGACGCCTTGGAGACCTCGGAGACATCAACAAGTCCATTTCCATATTCGAGAACGCACTTACTCTCGCTCCTCACGACCATCCCGATAAACCAAACTTGCTTAACAACCTCGGGTACTCCTTATCGAGCCGCTTCGATCGCGTCGGAGACCTCAGAGACATTAATATGTCCATTTCAATGCTCGAGGATGCGATTAGTCTGACTCCTGATGGCCATCCTGACAAACCAGGCCAGCTCAGCAACCTTGGGAACTCATTAGCTACTCGCTTCCAACATCTTGGGGGATTGATAGACATCAATAAGTCTATTTCGGTGAAAGAGGAGGCGGTTCGCCTTGTTCCTGACAGCCATCCCGAGAAACCAGGTCAGCTTAACAGCCTCGGGATCTCATTAGCTCTTCACTTCAAACGATTTGGCAACCTCGCAGACATTGACAGGTCGATTTTGATGTTCGAGGGTGCGGTCCATCTTACACCTCGTGATCATCCTCAGAAACCAACTAGGCTTAATAACCTCGGAAATTCATTGTTGATTCGCTTAGAACGCCTTGGAGACATCGGAGATATTGAAAGGTCCATTTCGACGAAAGAGGATGCTGTTCATCTTACCCCTGACGGTCATCCCGTCAAACCAGGTTGGCTTAACAACCTCGGGCACGCATTAGCTTGTCGCTTCCAACGTCTTGGCAACCTTGCAGACATTGACAGGTCCATTTTGACATTGGAGGATGCAGTCCGTCTTACTCCTAATGACCATCCCAGTAAACCAGTTCAGCTTAACAGCCTGGGAAACTCATTGCTGAGTCGCTTTGAATGCCTTGGCGATATCGCAGACATCAACAAGTCCATTTCGATATTCGAGGACACAGTCCGTCTTGTTCCTTACGGTGGGCATCCTGACAAACCAGGTTGGCTTAACAACCTTGGAAACTCATTGTTTCGTCGCTTCCAACGCCTTGGCGACCTCACGGATATCAACAAGTCCATTTCAATAAAGGAGGATGCAGTCCATCTCACTCCTGATGGCCATCCCGACAAACCAAGTCGGCTTAGCAACCTCGGGACCTCATTGGCCAGTCGCTTCCAACGGCTTGGGGACTTGGTAGACATAAACAAGTCCGTTTCAATGTTCAAGGATGCCGTGCTTCTTACTCCTGATGACCACCCTGACAAATCACGTTGGCTGGCCAACCTCGGGAGCTCATTGTTGACTCGATTCGAACGCTTCGGCCACCTTGCAGATATCAACAACTCCATCTTGATGGAAGAACACGCACTCCGTCTTACTCCTGATGGCCATCCTAGCAAGCCAGCGCTTTTGGTCAATATTGGCAGGTCATTCAGGGTCCTTTTCAACCATTCTCTCAATCTCTCTCATCTCTCTTCTGCGACTTCATATTTTCAGACGGCTAGTCAATCTTCCACGGCCCCCTCCGCGATCCGTTTTCGTGCTGCTCGCTGGTGGATTTTATCTGCGCAAGTTGAAGGCAACTCGCATAACCTCCTCGATGCATGTACCACCGCTATCGGCCTCCTTCCACAATTGGCATGGCTTGGTCTCCCACTCACAGAGCAGCACCGCGTACTCATTGGAGCGGCTACTGTAGCATTGAATGCGGCCGCTGCTGCGCTTGAGGCTGGACACCCGGAGATGGCTGTCGAGTGGCTCGAGCAAGGACGCTCCGTTGTCTGGAGTCAATTACTGCAACTTCGCACTCCTGTTGACCAACTTCGTGACAAATATTCTGTACTTGCTGATGAATTCGAGCAGATTTCTAAGGAACTGGAACGAGCGAGCTTCCGTGACGATGAATCATCCTACCACCTAGCGACCGGCCTGTCTTTTGACACTCAATCACTAGAACAAAGAGTCCAGAGGCACCATGAGCTTGCCCATCGGAGAGAAAAGCTGCTTGCGGAGATACGCTCCTTACCAGATTTTGACCGGTTCCTGCTCCCACAAACGATTGAACAACTCGCTCCACTGGCGAACTCCGGTCCAGTTGTCTATCTCAATGCTAGTAAACAACGATGTGATGCGTTCATTGTCATTGGAGAATCAGGGAGCGTCCTCCCCGTCCCCCTTCCTGCCGTCAAGTATCAAGATGTGTTTTTGCTTTGTGTATTATTCAAGCGCAGAAGTCCTGTCATTTCACGCGACAATATTTCGGAATTGATCCCTCCAGAAGACAGCCTCGCAGCACAGCTGTTTCTCGACGTGTTGATGCGAGATGACAATGAAGGCGGAAGTGACAGGGAAGGTTCCCAAAAAGTAGAAGGGTATTCTTTCGATGATCGTATCCGGTGGATTCTTTTATACCTGTGGAAGAACGTTCTAAAGCCAGTCCTTGAAGTAATTGGCATTATGGTACGTCGTCTGTCTGAAGCTCGACATTGATGTTCCTTTGTTGACGTTTACGCGCCCTCAGACTCCGCCGTCTAAATCTGAGAAGATGATTCGCATCTTTTGGTGCCCGACTGGGCCATTCACCTTTCTGCCGATCCATGCCGCTGGTCGCTACGATACGGCCCAAGAGGGCGAAAAGCTTTCAGACTTTGTTATATCCTCCTACATACCCACACTTAGCGCTCTCGCTCCGTTAGCTCAGACCGCCTCAAACGGTCCCCCATCCCATATTCGCCTCGTTACTATTCCTCAGCCACAGGACGATGGTGAGATTAGGCTTCCGTGCGTGGAGGAGGAAATCAATTGCATCAAGTCACAGTCTTCCACTTCCCGATTTATAAATCTACAGCATTCCGATGGTACTGTAGAGGATACAACGGAAAAAATGGCGAATGCCAACTGGGTTCATTTTGCATGCCATGGTGTACAAGATCTCAAGAACCCTCTCGACAGTGGACTCTGCCTTGCGAACCACCGTCGATTGAAACTCTCTGATATCATCAAACTGTCGCGCCCGCAAGGTGGTCTCGCGTTCCTCTCTGCCTGTCAAACTGCAAGGGGAGACGAGACACTGTCAGAAGAATCCGTCCATCTCGCTGCCGGGATGCTTCTCGCTGGATATGGTAGCGTTATTGCGACGATGTGGTCTATAATGGACCATGACGCGCCCAAAGTGACCAAGGACGTGTACGAGTATCTGTTCCGAGACGGAAAAGTTCCCGATGCCATGGAGGCTGCAGACGCACTGCACCATGCTGTCCAGCGTCTCCGCGAATCTGGCGCTCCTTTCTCCTCCTGGGTTCCCTTCATTCATGTCGGTCGGTAGATCTGAGTGCAGGTCCCTTATGCATCATCAACTACTCCGGTCCACATGTTCCATCTCTATGACCTTGGACTCGTCCTGGGAATCCTTTGACGACCGTGAACGCGTTTCTGACTGATAATGCGATGTAATATAGTCGACATAATTTATTTATATGGAGTGGCGTCACTCGCAACTTGAGGTCCCAAGAGTAATGTTTCCGAGATGGGCCACTGGGAAGAAATTGGATGCATGATCATGCATTGGATATGCATTATACATTCAATTTCCTCCCAGACTCTGCCTTCCACTGAATGATCGTACATGACCGTAACTAAAAATGAGAGTCAGGGCTACCTCTCAACGAGGCCAGCTTGCGAACGAATACCAATTGATAACCCTTCGATCTCGTACATAGCATGACCCGAGATGGAGGCAAGGGGGTGAATACGAGTAGCGAGTGACTTGATGAGAAGAGGAACGGCTAGGAGACAGAGACAGCGGACAGAAAGACGGAGAGCGCGAGATTAAAGGTAGAGCAGGGAAATCTGCTGGCATTCGAAGTCCATCGAGCTCCCTACAAAAGATCTAAGGCGATGACTGGGCACGGTGCATTGAGTGAAAACGTGAAGGTGTGAAATCATTGAAGGCATGAAGATGTGAAAGGCAAAAGGACCCGCGTCTGCGCGTGCAGCCTATTACGTAGTCGGCACGTAGACCGTGGGCCGGGATCTTTACATGTGTATTGGGACTAAACTAGGCGACTCATCAACTATCTGGATATATTACTGTCCGCTTCTTCTTGGTCGACGACGGTCCTTTCTTCTTTGCCCGCGTGACCTTGATCGGTTCAGGCGTACTCGCGCGCGCGTCCTCATCTGCTACCTCATACTGCTGGAACGACGGCAGCGTAGGAGGTGGCGTCGATATACGATCAAACAATCCCGGCGAACGAGGCAGCGAGGCAGGCGCCGACTCTTGGCGATGTGCCTCCGAGACGACGCCCTCTGGCATTTCGCCTTCCTTCTCCACGACGAAATGGGGAGGCGCGGAACGCGAGATGTCGTTGCGAAGCGCAAATAACCGCGGCTCCTCTGTTACGAGACATCAGTGGATGCAGACCTTGCACCTTACACGACCATAGCATCACCTTTGTGCAGTGGGGGTAGATCGTCCAACCGCACCACCGGTATCGAGTCGACATCGTCGACGTCCGTCCTTGTGGGTCGCTCGTCTGTGATATAATACGGGTCCTCCCTCATCCTCTCTAACCGTTCCGCTTTCAACTGAAATTCAAAAGCGAAAATAGCGTCAGCCTGTACGAAACTGGAGAATAAGCAGGACCGACCCGTTCCCGTTCTGCTCGCTCCTCCGCAGTCTCCACTTGCTCCTGAGGCACGAGCTCGTCCACGAGCAAATCCTCCTTGCGCTTTTTCTTGCCTTCCTTTGTCCTCGACCTGTTTGGTGTTTCTTTTTCCTTTCCTTTCTTGCTCTTCTTGCTCTTTTTCTCGATCATCTGACTTTCGTCGTCCAACAAAGGCTCTTGCATTGCCGGCACGATCCAGACATCGAGATCGAGACCATCTGGAAGAGGCACGCTTGCCTGAGCAGCCGCTGCGACTGGTCCAAGTTCATACGACGACACAAGGGGCCGAATGAGATACAAGCTCTTGGGGAAACTTAGTGCAGCGATGGGATCGAAACCAGAGCCCAGTGCATCCGCAAAACCGCTTTCTACCCTCGGTCTATGTGCTGCGAGGTCGTGCTTGATGAAAGTGAATAGTTGGAGAATGTTTGCCGCCTGTGCAGTATGGGGATCTCAACGTCATGGGGACTGATCGCGCGAATTCTTACCCGCTCTTGCACTTCAATGTGCGGGCTGGAGACAAACTCTTCTATTTGCTCGATCATCGTCTCCACCGCACCCTTAACCTTTTCCAACAGATCACTTGTCCATTGCTGAGCTGCTTCAGTAGCCCAGTACCCAAATATCTTGTTTGCAGCTTGAATGTACACGGCAATGATCTCGGAGTCCAATAAAGCGACATTCGGATGTAAGAGGTAAGGCAGAAGTTCCTCCGGTGCCACTAATTCACTGCGGACATCGTGAGCTCCAAAACATACGCAGACCACTGGATACGATACGTACTCGCAAAACTCTCCGCATATCCATGCGGCGGCCCATAGAACCTCGGAACAACTGCCTGGTTCGCTTGCGTTCAACAAGAATGCTTCATCGGAGAGGACCTTGACCATCAACTTGACAGCATAAGCGCGTGCTGCCCTCACACGACCAACAACATCAACCAATTGATCGCGGATTTGCCCGCCAATGTCCACGTTCGAGATGTAAGCAAGGTCTACGAGAACCGAAAGGTACCAGTCAAAATCGAGTACGTTGTCGTACGTCGAACTGGAACACATCGAGATGATGCTCTGCGAGAGGACAAAACGGTAAGCAGGAGACTGTGATGGTGCAGATGGGGCTTTGGAGGGAATGGTGGGCACGACATGCTGGGACAATGATCGTACCGCGGAAGGAAGAGACGGCCCATCCTGTTGAACGAGATGGGAGAGGAGTTGTTGGACGATAGATTGTAAATTGTGTCGTGTGACCTGTATTGCATGAGGGAACGCGAGTAACTAGATGAAGTGAGAGCGGCTCACAAGAGCAGTCACGAGGTCGAGAGCGCGCATTCGAATACTGATGTCTTGGTCATCAACACTAGCGAGAATTGTATCCTGGTGTTCTGCGACCAAATCGGGATGGGTAGGTACGATTTTGACCATTGCGAGAAGGGCGATATACTTGACTGCTCGGTCGGACGATTAGTAAGAGGAAGAGACCTTTAAATCGTGTGCACCGACGATTCTGATCTGCATCTTGAAGGAATGCCGCAAGTTTAGAAATGCAAGTTCGAGCAAGAGAGAGGCCAGAGGGACCCTGGAGCATGCTGCCAATTATGCAAGTGTGAACACATTCGTAAAGAAGAGAAATGGCAGAGGTGGTAGTGATCAAATCGGTAATTGGAGGTTTGAGTTTCTTGACTAAGCGTGGTTCGTGAGGAGAAAGTGCTCCAAACTATGGGTACGAGGTAAACACGCAAGAGCCAGAGAGGAGCTGCCATAGACAGACCAGTTTGACGATCTTGATGAGCATCCAGTTGTTAGACGAGGTGGTGAGGAGATGAAACAACTGAGGAGCCAGTGGTAGGTAATCCTGGGGATTTCTGCGAGCAAGTTCGCATAGGACGTTAATAGTAGCAGAAACGACGCCTGAAGGTGGGAAGTTAGTAGCATATAGGCAGCGGTGCGGAGAGACAGACCTGGATCGGGGTCATCAAGTTTCTCTTGCAGACGTGTGATGCTTCTGCTGAGGACATCGGGGTACTTGTCGCATACACGGTACAAGGTGAGAACGGCTCTCTTGCGAATGTGGGGGCGGGAATGATTAAGCATGGCTATTAACTCCGGACTGAGATCCCGAGCGAGGTCGGCTGTGACGATGTCAGAGATGCCATTTAACGTGATGGCAACGTCGGTGGGACTAGAGCTCAGATCCTAATATCATCAATACCACAAGAAGAAGAATAAAGGGGAAAAAAACAGACCTTCTTGAGGAGATTTGTTGTGAGCATGAGGACGTCGGTGTCCTCGTTGAAGGATTGGGCTGCTGCGAGGTATCCGACAGACTTGAGATGAGTCTTGGTGGATGACATGACCTCGACGACGTGAAAGGAGGCCCAGGACATGTCGTACCCGAGCATGTCGAGCTACGGAATGAGCTGGTGGTGTGAGGTGGTTTGAGAGCATACACGCACATACGTGAGCTTCATGACAGCTGCAGCTTTGAGTTCCATGTCCTTGTTCTTGATCTCACGTCTGATTTCGTCGTTTGCTTGTGCGATGAATTTTTGTTCATCGTTTTTGTTTGCTCTGAGACCTCGAATGAGATCTTGGAGGGTTCGCTCCCACATGATAAGCAAGTGTGAAACAACAAGCAGTGTCCTTTCTTCTTCCAGTACATTTAAATACTATGGAAGACACACCACCACCATTCGATCGCAGCTCTACAGAAACTACGATATTCACCATCTACTCCATGTATGGTAACGACGAACGACGAGCCAGCTGGAATAACTCTCGAGAACTCGACCTCTCGCTCGGTGACACCTTCACGTACAACAACACCTTCTTTCATAATGCCGCATATACTGACCTCTCCTCTTCGGATGCCCGCCCAAGAACGATGTTGGTGAATCCGCACGAACGCGCACGTTCGGTCTCTGACACCTCTGCCCACCTGGAACACGCTAGCACGTCTAACCCCGCCCAAGGGGACTCCCTCGAGCCCTCCCCACGCCGATCTCGCGTTCCCTCGGGCCAGAACCGCCCCAGAAGCACAGTCACTTCGTGTACTTCTCAAGGAATCTCAGAGGTTGTCTCTCCCCCTGTGCCACCCACTTCGCTTCCCACCCCTCCTCATAGTCGCCCTCCATCCAGTATCAGAAGGTCAGATTCCCCATTGCCAGACCCTACCTTGAGCCCCCTACCCCCAAAGCCATCCTCTTCCTTAGCACCACCTTCATCCACTCAAACTGCCTCTTCATCACCAACCACAAGGCACCCATCAAAGCTGAGTCCACCCTCCAGCAAGACCTCTCTCGTGCCTTCCGAAGGCGAGGACTTGGATGCATTTCATGTACGCAGTACATACGCACAGCTCGACGCAATCGGAGTGAAAGGCGATGGCTATGAAGATGGTGTCGAACGTACTCGTGCTCGACAACGTGGCTCTAGAGCGAGTGAACTTCGTGCAGACCCAGCCCCAGCAAACTCATCAGAGAAATCGCGCGATCTTCCTGCTGAAGAGGTCAACCTTCTTGCTAGCCTGGATCGGTGAGCTACATCCCATCCCACCTCTGTTCATTGTTCATCCTATTCTCAGCTATGGCTTCTTCACCGTTGCCTCTCATGACCGGTTAATTCGCTTTCCCTCCGCACCTTTCCTCAAGAGACTGTGCACGGTCACTGCAGGACCAAAAGCAGCTCCGAGTCAGGCTGTGTCTGTCTCTTTATTACCGCCACCCTCATCTCCGCCCAAGGAGGCCGAACGAATAGCCAAGTGGGGTAGAATGATGCAAGTCTCATCCCGTGATCGGGGTGGGAATGTTGAGTCATGGGTCGTAAAACTCTCAAAGGCTCACAAGTTGCGCCGACGTGTTTACAAGGGCATACCTGACCGGTGGAGAGGCGCTGCCTGGGAGGCTCTCATGAATGCTTTTGCCAAGTCGAGCCATCACAATGTGGTTAAATTAGGCAACCGCTATCGTTCTGACATCGAGAAGCCATCAACCTATGATATTCAAATTGATCTCGATGTTCCCAGGACGATCAGTGGTCACATCTTATTCCGGACGCGGTATGGTTTGGGGTGAGTGCACCCCCTTATCGCCGCAATTAGCCTAATATTATGCACTCAGACAACGCTGTCTCTTTCATGTCCTCCACACATTCTCTCTACGGTGTGAACAGTGCGGCTATGTTCAGGGCATGGGGCCCATAGCCGCTACCCTTCTATGCTACTTTGGGCCAGAGAAGGTCTATGCAGCCCTTACGTATCTTCATGATGCCTATGCCCTGCACACGGTCTTTTCGCCTGGTTTCCCTGGCCTCTTGGAGAATATTTATGTTCAAGAGCGAATAATGCAACTCAAGATGCCCGATGTTTATGCTGCTTTCAAAAAGCACATGATCTCGACGACATCATACGCGACCAAGTGGTATATCACCCTATTCTCTAATTCGGTTCCCTTCCAGACACAGCTGCGACTATGGGATGCATTTCTGCTTGATGGCCAAGACGTATTTGTTGCCGTCGCCGTCGCCGTCATTTGGGCGTACCGAGGTAATATGTTGCTCCACGCCCAGCAGCCAAAGACCTTATCGCTTCTTGTATAGATCACATCACGTCGAATTCGGCGAACTTTGAGACAGTATTATCGTTGTTGTCATCTTTCTTCGTTCCAGCAGATGATAATGCTTTTTTGTCCTGGATAGAGCAGGTCCTAGCTGACAAGAAGCTGAGGACACGGATGCACAAGTGGCGTCAAGATTGGCATCGGCTTGTCGCATCTGGCCAAGAAGCGGATGCACTCCTATAGCTTTAGCGTCGAGCCGTCCCTCTTTAGCACCCGCTTTCCCTGTGTCACGTCGCTTGATCACATGCTGCGCTTTCCATTCACTCCTTTTCCACTCTTTTTATTCCGTTCATATATCATGACAAACTCTCTTTGCATCGTCTACGAACGCACTTGACTTATTATTGCTTACAACCATGAGGTAATCTGTCACTGTATTCACTCCCCCATAACCCCTAGGTATATGCAAGTCGTTGAAAAAAATGCAATGTCTATGGCTCACCATGCCTTTGTCACCAGTGTTGATGGAGACAAGACGTGCCTTGTTTCACCCCGTTGGCTGTCACCCTTCAATCTTTGTCATGCTAAGTTGAAACCTACGAGATGACAAGAGGCTAATTTCAGATAAATGTACGTGTTTCTGTTTTTCCTGTGTACTCGACAGGGATAATCGCATCATTGAAACAACAGACTTGAAGGCTAACGAGAATGCAGACGGATTCATCCGACTTATCTCTTTCACAGCTTCAAATACCGAAGAGAATAATGTCAAGCTATGCCTCATGGGGTAAGACTTGGCATGTTTTTGGTAAGTGTGGGGACGCATGCGACCAGACTATGAAACGACTTGAAGAACCTAACCTCATATATGCTTGCTCCATTTGATCAGTGAGATCTACTGCCGCTTACCCCGCGCTTGAAGGAAACTGACAACGATTGACCAGATCAGGACTGGACGTTCGAAGTAGCCGGTGGCAGGGTCACCTAGTAGCGATTATGTAGTACTAGGTCAACTATGAAAACAGACTCATCGTTCAGTCTCCGCTGCCACCCACGACTTTCTCTCACAAGCCAAGCTTTTTCTGGAGAATAATCGGTTCTCGTCGTGACCCTCTGGAAAAATTTGGACTGGATAGGCTTCTCAGACCCAGGGTGACATGCAGGCCCCTAAATTCTCAAGGTAATCCTGCAGGATAACGAAGTGGTTGCGTAACACAACATACATGGCTAGTAAAGATCATGATGGGCCCATCAGAGATCGGCGGCCTATTAGGAAGTCAGGGCCTGTGCACAGTGTATCCGGGACAAAATGATAAGTCTAGCTAGCTCCGTGCGTGGCGCGTCACACGGTATTGTCGGACTCCGATTAGTAGCAGCGCCAGTGACTGGCAGCCTAAGTTTTCTTGAATCTACCGATAAGTATGATCTAGTGAGTCTCAGGGCCTTCCGCCCACATGACTGCAAGCTTCTAGTGCGCCGCCATAAAGACTGATGCCGGCAGCCTACTATCCAGCAGGTGCCTAAGTTATGAGTTGTAGTGTTACTGCTTGACGTACTTTCATGGTTTCTAATTGGGCAAAAACTGGACTATCCCTTGTTCGTCTACTAGAACGAGCTAGACGGCATCTTGAATCTGGCTCTTTGATCGGCAATTTGAGAGATTCACTGATCTATTAGTAGCAGTCCCGAAGAGCTGCCAGTGCTTAACTCAATCCCACCCGGCAAGCCTTCACAATAGCAAGGTCGCTCAAACAACTAAGTCTAGTCTATAGAGGGGTAATCATTTCTAACTTTCGCTTGAGGTCTTGTCGGACCTCACGGACACCAAGAAGTCCGTTTTATTGGCGACAGGAGGCAGTGTGTTTCACTCGCAACAGCCGCATCTTGTAGTAGTAGAGCCCCCTCGGTGAATCGGACAACTTCTCATCACTCTGGAAACCTCGGTTGTCATGTGGGCATATACACATCTCTACCAGTGTGTTTGAGGAAGCAGTGCGGTGACACCGCTAGCGGCTTTATTGCGTGGATGTCCAGGCAGCCGACACTTAACTTGACACTGGTATTTCGATTCTACGGAGACGTGTCGACAGCTGTTCTGATGGTGGACATTGTAATATAGCACATAGAGGAATAGATCTGATATATAAACTAATAATCCAAGATAGAGGTATGAATACATATAGCTCAGTAGCTGCATATCTTGCGAAAGCTGACGACAATGGTAAAAGATTACCCACTCTGCGCCAGGTAATAAATTCATGCAGAAATCCCGTCTTCTCCATGTTCTGTCGTGAGTTGATCGCCCTGCTCAATATTCTCTCTCTTCTCACCTGCTGCATCCTTCCAGTTGGTCCTCACCAGCACAAGGATGGATAACATACTTAAGCACGCTAGACTAACGGTCAGGCCAACCCATAATCCGGCGAGTCCCCACTGTCTTTGAAAGGCGAGATATACCCCAAGAGGGATACCTATAAGCATACACGTACAGTCAATTATTTAGCCCCTTTGCCAACTTATCGGGAATCACAAACCTAAAAGGTAGTCCGCGCTGGCATCTACTTGTCACAACTGTTCCGGGATCACTGATAGGAGAATGCTTACCCAGCACTGAATGAGGGAAATACAGCGCTCTTTCCCAGCGCTCCAAGTGAGCTATCGGTCCATACTCCGAGGCCATTAACAGCCTGAAAGATGGCTATGATGGGTAGCAGCAGAGACACGTTCTGGAGAACGGCTGCGCATCACATTTCAATGGTCTGGGTATAGGACAACGGATGCCCTACTCACCCGGATCATTGTTGAACAAGCTCCCCCAGGATGTCGCAAATTGGAGCAGCACGTAACTAGCAAAGGGGTTAGTGACTCCAGTCCATGATCCTTTACAACACAGACCCAATGATAACGACCCCTGCCAAAGTGCCAAAGAGCCCGACAGAGGATGCGATCTTGGCGCGCTGTGTGTCGCCATCAGCCATCCACTTCTTGATGCTGATGGAGGGTCTTAGTGCAGGCGAAAAGTTGTAAGCGTTTCGTTACCGATCAGACGTGACATTGCTTGTCGCTCTTGGAGCTTGGTATAAAGTCGTGGCGGTCGTGAGTAACACGGCCTGTGTGGCAAGGATGTGGGGCCCCAGTCTATCAAAAGCTAAGTAACGTCCCACCGCACGCACGAAGGTCCTCTTACATGCTCGCAACCACTGCAATCTTGTCAGGAACCAAGAAATAGAGTAGAGAGTGATATAAACTCGCCTCCGCCAAAATCCTTCGACCAGAGTTGGGATGCGCTCTTGAGAACGCCGCCTGCACCTGCAAAAACTAGCGATCCTAAACCAGTGAAAAAGCTGACGTTTGATTGGTCCTGTGGTTGCTCTGTGTCGTTGATGCGTGTCAAAGGACCCGAGTTTTCGTTTACAATGGGTTCATCGGGAATGACGTTTTGTTCACGTAGGTAATCTATTTCTTCCCGCATCGCCCGCAAGACAATATAGACAATCAGTATAATGGCAAGAACATTGTGACTTATGACAGTGCACAGTGGAGCCCCAGCGAAACCTAACCGAAGGGCAGGTATTGGCCCATCAACTGTAAAATGTGGGATACACCCATCAATCAGTCTATACAGCATAGCGATCCACATGACTGCGTCTTACCAAGAAGATAATTCAAAATCAGATTCAGAGGTGCAGTAACCGAAAGGGAGCGCGTGTGCACATGTGAGAGCCCTTAACTCGGAATTCAATCATATTCGTCGTTTTTACTACTGATGCTTTACCTTGCGATGTCAGATATCGCCTGCTTAGGGTATCAATACTAGCCTCGAAAATAATATACCAACCTACTTTGCTATCTCACCAATCGCATACCCAGGTAGACCTGCCGCTGCAATCTGCAAGAACTTACTCGCAGGGACGGCAACCTCTGGCGATTGGCCAAGTTGCTGCAAGATAGTGCCGGAGTGAACAGCCCACAGCTGGGTAATTGGCTGGAGGGGAAACGATAGAGTAAAACCGCCATCCGCATTGACGACCCTCACTTACAAATAAAACAATACCGGTGACGACTGTCGCTTGTGCACAGGCTATCTTGGAAATGTGATGATTTGGAGCATTCGCGAGAACTTTATCCAGTGCACTAAGAATTTATGAGGTTAGAATATTCACAAGTGCGAGCGAGAAGCCAATAAACGATGGGTACTAAGCGATTTATAGCTAACCTGATGAAGCCCTGGATAATGCTATACCCCGTTACACTTGCCACCGCTGTGCCAATGGTGCTTGCAGCAAGGTCTTCGGTCGATAAATGACCCAAGGATACTGTAGGTGCTATCACAAGTGAATGCTCTTGCAAGTGGGTGCTTCAACTTTGCTCAGAGCATTTCAAAGGATCACCCATGGAGTCGTAAACTCACAATAACCATCCACCACCGTCCCTGGCAAGAAAACAACACTCTACAAATATTTTGAAAAGCAGCCCATAGTGGCTTGATTCCACGTTGTCCAGGTTGTCAATGTCAGGAAGGCGCCGCAACAGGGGAGAGAGGATGCGGCAAAGCAACCCCTCCGCTTGTTCAGTGGCGAACGCCTTGGGATCACGAAGAGCACCGAGCAAAGGTGTCGTCTCGGTGGCTGGGGCATCGGCAGCGGTTTCACCCATACGCTTGGCGTCCTTGAAGTACGAACCCACGATGGGAAGCTTGGAAACAAAAGCGAAAAAACCGAGACGTAGCCTAGCCAGCAACAGGGCTTGTGCCTTGTCTTTGATGTCCTCCGTTGTAGCACTTGTGGCAGCGCTAGCAACATCACCGGCGAGAGCTGAGGGATTCCCCATTGACGATCCGATAACTTGAACGACCTCCTCTGTACCGGAACTCGGACTTGATGGGGACATATGCGATGTCACTGGATCACCAATAATCGGGACATGGAAGTCCAAAGGGGGAGAGACAACGTGTTTTTCGCCGTGCGCTGCATCAGGTGCGATGGATGGTAATAACTCCTCTGCAAGGCTTTCGAGTTGCTGTGTTCCCAAAGTCATTTGAGCGGTCGAAGTTACCACAACTGTTGCAGCTTGATCGAGAGTCACATGAGCCTCCTCGGTAGTGCGAGCGTCGCTGCCTTCACGAGCATCAGGAGGATCCGAAGTGCTTCCCATGATGAGTTGGCGAATGTGACTTCAAGTTGGTAGACGTTCGTCCTAGCGCCCACCGGCGCGAGAGCAGCCCGTATCCCACGAAAATAGGTTCAGTCCGTTCGCTTTAGTCAAACCAGACAAGGTACCGTGGCGGGGAAGCTTGCGAAGCGACCGGAATTTTGACCTCGTGTTACGTTACGAGGCCCTGACTCGGAAGTGACCATCCACCGCCAGCCTGAGTGTGCCGCCCGGACCAGCCGATCAGCGCACGAACGTGGGTCTATCTCGTGTAGGCAATGAGCGCAGACATCCCAATCAATGATGTCGGATCACCAGAACGGGCGGCATCCGGAACGTTTTCTCGTCCCGGTTCAGTCACTACTCGACGAAATTAGTTTATTAATAACTTGAACATGAGTCCAGCGCTGAATAGTTCAAGCAACTCACACGTTCCTCCCGGAAGTGACAAACAATGACAGGGGACAGGTATAGAACATGGCCGGCCTCGAGTTAGCGGTGGCAGCTGAAGAACCTACTGCTAGTGGAACGCCAAGGCCCGCAGAGGGTAAACTTGAAATGCGGCGTACTAGCATTCCAGAATATTAATAGTTTTCCACCCTAATTCCGAGGAAGTCGGATGTGGAACGATCAAACGTTGAGTCAATATACTGTAGGTCGTGTGCACGGCGTATTGTTTGGTGGAACGGCATCCGTCGTCGTTCCAGTCTTGTTGAGCTATTTGGCAGCTGCTCAGCTAGTAGCACACGTTCAAGTTTAAATTGAATCGAAGAATTTTGTCAACTGTAGCAATCAGCTCGAGGTGTATCACCTTAAATAGCCAATATGTGCACCCTGAGACTCTGCACACGAACGGTGTGTATGCCTTGCAGCAGCGGAGTAAATAGCCATCGGAGTGACTATCATTCCGGCAAAATCGAATGATTTGGGTTGCTGCGCAAGAAGCATATCGTGTGTAACACAGCTGTCCACCACAAATGAAGCCACCCAACGATTGACGTTGAACGGCTATATGATCACTCGTCTTCGCCAATACCATGTTCTTCGCTTTCGCCATACTCGTCCACGATATCCCACAAGGTACTAACCAATTCCCTCACCTCCTCGTCCTCTAGTCCCATTGCCAAGAGCACACTATCGCGTCGCTTTGCCGCGTTTTCCATAAAATGAGCATAGCTAGATAGATGACCTCCCGTGCTTGAAGACGTAGACAAGGAAGACATCATCTTGAGCGCTTTGAGTCGAGCGTCCGAAAATATTGGAGGGAAAGAAGTAGGGACAGGATAGTTTGGCAAATGATGCCTATCATTCAACGACGCCCGTTTAGGCTATATCAGACGGGCTAGGAGAATTGCGCACCACATCAAGAATGGCTCCTTCGATTTATGTAACTTGTTCCACTTGTCGTAGGCCATCGTTTCATCCAGAGAAAATCCACGAGATACATCTCTTCGTGCAAAGAGTGACCGTCCCTGACATGGATTCGAGAATCGAGAATGTATGCAGTCCTCACAACTCACGTTGGGATGGAATGATAGGCACCCAATGTTCTGGAAATTCTCTGGAGACAATCCCTGTGTATACAAGGTGCCGCCAAGCAGAGCGAACGGAGATGACTTCCTCCAGTTTAAATGAGCAACGGTCGTCTGGAGATCGTCTAGGCCGTCCTTCAACCTGTCCGAGGCACGCTTAGCCAATAACGCCAAGAATGCATCTATAAGCATTACCTCATCGGCAGGGTTGCGGTCTCGATGTGAGTTGACAAAACTGCAGAAGTTTGGTAAAGAGACTTGCGCTATTATCGTTGCTCAGTCTAAGAAGTAACATAATAACAGAGAAGCGAACATCGAACTCATATCCAGAGAACCAGCAGTTTTTTTCCCAGAGAGGGGGGGTTAAAATTGGAATGGTCAGATCACAAGACCCTGCGAGGCATTGTAACGAGAGAGTGTCGTTAATGACCTTCATTATCTGCGATGACTTCGGATACCAAAGGTTTGAGTGGGTATGTGCATCAGCTGGACAGGATCG
This sequence comes from Leccinellum albellum, assembly GCA_038090015.1. Classification (NCBI taxonomy): domain Eukaryota; kingdom Fungi; phylum Basidiomycota; class Agaricomycetes; order Boletales; family Boletaceae; genus Leccinellum; species Leccinellum albellum. The sequence goes on from JBBPLX010000109.1 coordinate 32,365, forward strand.
CTCACGTCTCCGAGGTTGGCATTGAGCGGGGTGATGCTTGAGAGGCAAGCAAACGTCATTATTGTGGCCTTCGGATGTTCCTCACGAAAGGCAGATAAGAACGAATTCGAGAAACCACCGAATATTGATGTGTCCTGGATCATCTGTACACCCTGTACAGAGAATGTTTCCGTCTAATTCTTATTCGAATAACTTTATCCCTCTTACCTGAGAATTGTTACACTCCTCGGTGAGAAGTCGGAGAGACCCATCCATTAGTTCTGAATTCTGGCTAATTCCTTAGTTCTGGGAGACAAAAATGCAGCGATGTGCGTACATCGTCATACCGCGAAAAGGCCTCACAACTGGCATTCCAGTCGCCTTCGACGAATTCTGGCACGTCCGGAACGGCTTGAATCGACTTGGGATCAAAAAAGACACGGTTAAAATCAGACCAGTATCTGATGTTTGAAGCGATTGATTCAGTCTGTTCAGTCTGTTCATTGTCACCCTCGAGGTCAAGGCAGGAATGATATTCGCTCCGAGATATTTGCTCTTGCTCCTGGAGAATTACGTCCCCATGCCTATCACGATAGGAAGAATGTGTCATTGTGCCATGAGATTCGATGAACGAACTTACCAGCTTGCTGGTTGCCAACTTAGTGCCTCACCTAGGCGTGAATCCCTGGCGAGTGTGCCGAAATTCGCTTTGCAGTGTCACGGTGCATGAGCTCAACGCGCGGTTGTTCTCTGCGGAGGGCATGCGCACATTTTTGATCGAAAGCAAGGAGCCTCGGACACAGTGTGGGCTGATTCTGTGAAGTGGCACGTAAATGATGCACCATTAGGACAGGTTGCTGCAGGTGCACCGTACGTACGTGTTCATCGTGCCCCTCTTTGAATGAAATGTTATGATCAGTTATGGAGGTGTCGCCATCTTCATCGTACACAAAGTAGCTCTCTTGTGTATTCCAGTAGTGGGTTCCGGTGTAGTTCGAGAGTGAACCGGCTTGAATATGGATGATCTCTCGCATCGCCGTCGCCCGCTTCGGAAGGCGTTCAAGTTGGAAGTTTAACCTCAAAAAAGGGTTTCAAAATTCCCACCTCAGGCGCTAGTATGTAATTGGTTTTTCACCTTGCGCTCAAACCCTGCAGGTGTCGACGCCTACAGGGCCATACTGACAGCCTACAGCAACTTTATCCCCTTTTCTCACCACACAGGATGTCGCCAGGTTTGCCTGTTGCAATGCCCGCACTCAGGCTGTTACATCATGGTGGCAGGCGGTCGTGTGTTGCTTCACCTTTGATGTCACGGCGGCGTTTATCTCTGTCGATTACGGGCGCGATTCTGTGGTTTACCAATCAGGCGAGTGGTTCTTATCGATACGGCTAAGCGCCCACCCTGAGGGATCAAGCGCTCGATGATGGCACCGGACTGTCAGCGTCAAGCAAAAGACGCTCATGTCCTCATTGCGTTTTGTATAAGATACGTACCGATTCGGGGTCATTTTGGCCGCGTGCCTGCACGGTGATCTTCCCCAAGTCGCTTTCTTGGTAAGTTTCGCTTTCTGGGTCCTGTGCAGATCATTGTTCCGCCGTCAGCGGCCACGGCGCTGTCGGTTATTTGTCCATCATACCGCACACCAGTTGACCAGTGCTAATGCGCTTATGCTAACTGCCTTTCAAGTAGCGCTGTGGGCGGGGGTGAGACGCCACGCTTTCCGGGCGTCTCATTCTTTGAGGACGAGGGTCATCGCGTTCACGTAGTCCCTTAATTTATCCTTTCATCGATGATCGATCTGTCTACTAGAAGACATATCTCACACACGATTCTCGCCTGCAGGCTTACATGTTTAGAAACGGCATTGTATTGTTTGCGTGTGCACCCCACTTGGTGGTCCAAGCGCCGTCCATGATGTAACAGGTTAGCCGCGCAACCCTCAGATCCGCCGAAGGTTCAAGATCTTATTATCATTCTGTGCATATCCGTGTTTCTGTTAAATAACAGTCCTAGAATTTAACGTGTTCTATGGATGTAATCATTCCTCTAGCGATAAATAAATATATAGCGCTTATCTTCATTTTACATCCTCAGACGCCCGAGCACCTGAAGTTTATCCTCAGTCATCTAGTATCGTTCATTCGATTCGCTTCAACCAAGGAATCTAAATGTTAGCTATTCCAAAATTCAACTTGATAACTCTGAGTACGGGTTACATGACCACTGTGAGTATGAGCAACAGCTCGTCGAGCGCTCGTAGGGTCCCCGGAGTAGTAATTGACATGCAACGTGTAACACTGGCACCATCTCCGCCCATTCACTTCTCCAAACGATAGCAATAAAAATTAAATGTAAAGAGAAGCAGTTACGACACCAAAGGTGCCGAGGAAGAATGTAGAACGACTGTCTTCCTACTTTAGGGTCTGCCTACGGGAGACTAGGAAGAATGGGGCGAGAGGGTTGGAAAGCCACCTGATAAGAAAAAATATCTGTGCAGATGACGCACCCAACCAATTTTTTATGGGTTTCTCGATCTCGTCCTCCTATCCATACCATCGAGCAGGCCAACGTAATTAGAGCGTTGAATCGCCGCCACTCCATTTGGAGTGGGGGTCCTGGCAGGGGTCCACATACATGCAGATACTAGGAATCGTGCGCGGCTGTGTTGGCAGTAGACCAGGCCGAAATCGGGCAAAGTTTAGCACTAAGGACAACATGGAGGGAGCCAGCAGGCCATGACGAAGAAGTAAAGCATGCAAAACCAACGCATGGAACTAATGACGCCCGACTGTGGGCGTGTGACACAAGAAGCTTGGGCAGTTCGTGAAGTTCCAGATTCATCCCCGCCATCGCAGGTACATACAACCAAGAGAGTGGTCCCCTCTAGTGTGCCTGTTTAACATTTCACCTCTGAACCCGACATTATAGGGGAGATCGTTGCGGAGATGAATGACCAACTAGTGGAAGGCCGCCATCCGACTACAAATTCAAGTGGACAACGCCCTGCTTCCAGACGACAAGCAGTGCCGTGGAGTATCATACTACACATGAATCAGCGTCAATGTTGACTAACTTTGCGCCGAGGAGGGTTGGCTATGGCTTAACTTGCAACATCATGTCGTGATAATTATGAGAGAGGATGCCGTTTTGAGGAGCTTGAACTCTTCTCAGCTGCTCGTCGGAGTCATCCAGAACGGCGCTCCTCGGAGCCTCGAGCAAACTAGCACGAACCAGAGGCTGTAGTGGCATCACCCATGTCCCGACCGTGTGATGAATCAGGGATATTCCTTCAAGAAAAGGGTACTCACCTCGGAGAAGATGAGGAAGCATAAACTTGAGCAACCCTTGACCCGATGGAGTACCAATCTGCACCCACGACGCGTCAAATAACCTGATCCGTTCGATTATGACTTGACGACCGAAGTATGGTGGGCTGACCCCTCAAGTACCGACGACTGAACTCAAGGACTTGGGGTTTCAACCTTTGTGGCGAAAATAAGTACTATTAGACGCCGCCGCGTGTAACCGATCAAACTTCAAAGCACGAGCTTAGGGAATGGAAGGTGACGGTGACTGCTCTTACCAGGTTCGGGAACCAAGCTGCCACCGATTCACATGAAAAGCGGAAATTTCACATTTCCCGCTCTCCGTTTAGATACCTTAGTGGAAGATCCTTATCCTTCTTAAAAACAGCTCCTTGGGACGGTCGCTCCAAAAACTGATTTCCACATAGCCTTCCGGCTCCAACCTAAGGCCGGTCGGAATAATTTTCGTGAGCTGAGCGCCTAACGTAAAGCAGATAGCACGCAGATTTGAATCCGATCTGACCTTAGCATATATGTTTCAAACGCAGCCAACTGAGTACATTAGCTTAGCGCTGGAATCGAAGGGCTACAATGTGATCCAATGAAAGCGTCCGGAGCAAATAACACGCGCGTTGGGGTCCTCAGGCCTGGCTGTCACGGCATGAAGAAGCCTAGTGGAGTTGTCCTATGGAGAGCGCCCATCAGGGAAGTCTGCTGTTTGTTTGCCTTGAGGCAGTCATTGAAAAATTGTCTTGACGCCAGAATGTTCTGTATAGAATGTCAGTCGCCCCACGATCTGATCGCGTTCTCATCCTAGCCTCTATATAAAGGGTGATGCTAAGACAGATCAGAGTCAACATTTCGACTAGACCTGTACACGAATAACTCTCCAATGGTCCCCTTCTCCACTTCCGACCTCAATAACTCTAGTACCTTCCCTACATTCCTCAATCTGCCTGCAGAGCATCAAGTAAATAATGCCTACTTATCGTCTACGAAACCGCGAAAGCACTGGTGCTTCCTCGGTCGGGTCGTCAGTAGCAGTGTTCTGGTGCGCCTCACTCTGGAGGTAGAAGACAGGAAAGGCCACAAGATCCTTGTCGCGTTTCATACTGACGATCGTGGTGCCTCGTTCCGGGGACTCTGTACTCCCGGGAACACCATCGCTGTGCTCTATGCCGCGCAACACACGTTCGCATTTAGCCCCCCAGGCATAAGAGTGGAAGACACTGCACTCGTAAAGATTTTCCCTTACACGCTAGAAGAAATGCTCGGAACGAGCAAGGCAATCTTTGGGAGGGACAGAACTGCAAGGTGTGACGTCTGTGGGATTGCAGAGGCCAACATGAAGAAATGCGCACGATGCAAGACCCCATGGTATTGCTCCAAGGTGAGTCAAGCCAAATTTGATATTGACCACGAGGATGACATCGTTGCGTCAGACCTGCCAGACAAATGGATGGCAGTCCCACAGGGAGGAGTGTGCTATTTTACGTGATGTGCAGTGGTTTGTGTCCAGAAACTGGGAGACTGGCATCAATGCGCATGCGTTTCCTATCGAACGGGCGTCTTGGCGTTCGGTGATGCATCATTAAGTTCGCTATCTTACGCACTGGCTGCTCTTGGATGTTATGTGGAATTTCTGTCGTGATCATGTTTTGTAGTAGTACACGCTGTTGGTCATCCATATGTTATAGTTAGGCTCAATCCATGCACCATGCCTCCTTGGACCAACACAGCTCTCAATGAGATATATTGTGATGGCAGGATTTACATGATCTACTGTTGTTTCGATCCATGATGGAACTGTCAAAAATGGTGAACCTTCTAATGGTATGCATCATCGATCAGCAACGAGGTACATACAATGTCACGCAGTTGAGCTTGGGCATCGTTGAACTGCTTTTCGAGAAACTTTGACTACGAAGAAACACGGTACACGTTAACCAATCGATCACGGCGCAGAGTAGCTTAGTTCACCTTTTTGTTCAAATTGTTGATGTCGTCCGTCAATTCTTTTTCTTGTCCCTTCAGTTCCTGTTCCATGGCTTTCTGTGGTACCATCATGAACCTGTATAATTTGGTTATTCATCGACCAACAGCCCTTGTGAAGGCAACTGACATCTTTCCTACGCCTTTGTACAAATTGACGTCTCCTTCGATGCTTGATATTTCGCCGATGGTCAGTTGGACGATTCGACGCTCACGTTCCTTTGCAGCACATTGTTGTTTTGCCAAGTTCAGTGCACGTTGTGACTGTACTGCAGTTTGTTGAATCTGGACCAGGATCTTTGGTGACGAGTGACAGTGAACCTCAAAGTAGGCAAGGATGCATGGAGAAAGCGTACTTTTCTCAGCGTATCGTCGGACAATGTGGACATGATGAGAGATTACGATCAAGTGGTCATATGGGCCTAGGATGGAGTCTACCAGCAAGTTAGTCCATGCTCGTCACTAGAGTAGCCCGGAGTTCGAAATTTGTTCTTCTCCACAAAATACGCGTCCAAGTAATTTCGATCACGGGTACGACGACGCCTTCACTTATCCAACATGGCATCATTCGAGGACTACGACGAGTTCGGTAACTACATTGGCGCGGACCTAGGCTCTGAGGATGAAGAGGACGAGATGATGGAGACTGGCTTTGGCCAGGCCCCGCGGCACGAAGTCGCACCTACGCTCGAAGGCTACGAAGAAGAGCCAATGCAAACTGAGGAGGCGGGCGCGCTCATGGAAGTAGAGGGTAAGTCCATTCTGGTGTCTAATGGAGATATTTATATATCGACTTTGAAACCAGAACCCGTGCATAACGCTGTCATTCTGCACGAAGACAAACAATACTACCCTTCCGCCGCAGATGTATATGGAGCCGATGTCGAGACCCTTGTGCAGGAAGAGGACGCGCAACCCCTTTCAGAACCCATTATCGCCCCCGTTAAAGTACGGAAGTGGGCAGTAGAAGAGAAAGACATGCCCCAGACGCGTTTCGACAAGGGGTGCGTAGACACCCTTCGGTCTATGCTGACCCTGATTAGATTATTATTTCAGATTCCTACTGAACATGATGTCTTTCCCTGAGATGGTGCGAAATGTTGCGGTAGTCGGCCACTTGCATCATGGCAAAACGGCGCTTATGGATATGTTGGTTTTGGAAACACATAAGATCGTGTGGGACGCAGACAATCCGGTTTGTGAGTCTATCTCCTTTCTTGACCATGGCTTACACCTCTCGGCTCTCAGTTAAAGTACACCGATACTCATGTCCTGTCGCGTGAGCGAGACATTTCGATCAAGTCGTCGCCAATGTCATTGGTTTTGTCGACCACCGGTGGCAAATCGCATTTGGTGCATTTCATCGACACACCGGGGCACGTAAATTTTGTCGACGAAGTTGCATCGGCGATGCGATTAGTTGATGGTATTTTGTTGGTGGTTGACGTTGTTGAAGGGGTCTGTCTCTTGCGATTCTGGTTATTATTTTCGACTGAATGACCAACCCAGATGATGGTCAATACCGAAGCCATAATACGTCACGCAATTCAAGAAGGCATTAAAATCACGCTTCTTGTGAATAAAATCGATCGATTGATCCTCGAGTTGCGCATCAAACCTGCTGACGCTTACTACAAAATAAAACACACTATCGAGGAAATCAACACGTTTATCAGGTTAGCATGCTTTAGTATGTGGAGAAACTGACCTCACTGGTACCTGTGACAGCGGCATCGACCTGGATCCCGAATTACGGTTAAGCCCTGAAAATGGGAACGTCGCATTCGGCAGCACAGACATGTCCTGGTGTTTTACCCTTCGGGCTTTTGCTCAGATGTACGCTGACACTTATGGTTCCCTCAACGTGTCTGCATTTGCTGATCGCCTTTGGGGAGACGTCTACTTCAACAACGAGACGCGCAAATTCACGCGCAAAGCTTCCGACCCCGAGCAGTCACGAACATTCGTCCACTTTATCTTGGATCCTTTGTACAAGCTTTACAGTCATGTGCTCAGCGAGGAGACAGAAGACCTTAAAGAGACGCTCTCATCGCTCAAGATCACGCTGAAGCCCGTAATGTACAAAATGGATGTCCGACCGCTGCTCAAGGTGGTGCTGGATCAATTCTTCGGGCCTGCAACGGGGCTGGTGGATATGATCGTGGATCATATTCCATCTCCGGTAGTTGGGGCAACTTCCAAAGTCGAACGGACATACATAGGCCCGCAAACTTCCGAAATTGCTGAATCTATGAGGGCTTGCGACGCAGACGGCCCGTTAATGGTTCAGATAGCCAAACTGTACCACGCGACGGATGCCCAGTCTTTCCGGGCCTTTGGTCGCGTTTTGAGCGGGACATTACGCAAGGATATGCAGGTCAAGGTATTAGGTGAGGGCTATTCGCCAGAAGATGAAGAGGACATGATGAAAGCTACCGTTGAGGGACTTTGGATCAGTGAATCGAGGTGAGGGGGATGATGCTTTGTGCGACATCCTCATTTTCATGAACCATCTTCAGATATTTCATTCCAGCAGATGAGGTACCCGCTGGAAACCTCGTCCTTATTGGCGGAGTTGATGCTTCTATATCCAAGACTGCTACTCTTGCCTCGGCTGATATCGAAGAAGACCTCTATATTTTCCGACCCATCAAACATATGACGGAATCAGTTCTAAAGATAGCCATCGAACCTATTGCGCCATCCGAGCTCCCCAAAATGCTGTCTGGCCTGCGAAGTATTAACAAGTCTTACCCTCTCGCTGCCACCAAGGTTGAGGAGAGCGGTGAGCATGTGCTCATTGGCACTGGGGAACTATATTTGGATTGCGTCATGCATGATCTTAGGAAGCTATTCTCGGAGATTGAGATCAAGGTGTCTGATCCCGTCACCAAATTTGCAGAAACGGTGCTCGAAACCAGTGCCCTAAAGTGTTATGCTGATACGCCGAACAAAAAGTGGGTTATAAACAACGGTCTTTTATTAATACAACGTGGATGTGGGCTGACGGACGGACAATCAGGAACAAGATCACGATGATTGCAGAGCCGCTCGAAAGGGGAATAGCGGAGGACATTGAACGTGGTAGGGTGATGATGCGTATGACACCAAAAGAGCGAGGAACATTTTTCCAGGAGAAGTATCAGTGGGATCTTCTCGCCTCGAGGTCAATATGGGCGTTTGGACCCGACGAGAGCGGACCGAACATCCTATTAGATGATACGCTGCCATCACAGGTAATTGACAATTCACCTCCGTGCTCATATCAGCCACATCATTGACCTACCCTCTATAGGTGGATAAAAAATCACTTGGATCTGTCAAGGAGTATATTAAACAAGGATTCCAATGGGGTGCGCGGGAAGGTCCGCTGTGTGACGAGCGTAAGTCGGGGCGGTAATTCTAAAACGTGAATGTCTGGCTGAAATATGCACGACAGCGATGCGCAACGTCAAGTTCCGGATACTTGACGCCAGTTTGGCGCAGGAACCAATCTTCCGCGGGGGAGGACAAATTGTACCTACGGCCCGACGAGTATGCTATTCTTCATTTTTAATGGTCAGACCCTCTTTTCGTCCTTCACTAAGAACTAGGCTCATCGTAGCATGACAGGCTACGCCACGCCTGATGGAGCCCATATACTACGTGGAAGTGCAGGCACCGGCAGATTGTATATCCGCTGTGTACACTGTGCTTGCCAGACGGAGAGGGCACGTCACGCAGGATACTCCCAAGGCGGGGTCGCCTCTGTACACTGTAAAAGCCCTCATCCCAGTCATTGACGCTAATGGCTTTGAGACGGACTTGCGCACTGCTACGCAAGGACAGGCCTTTTGTTCACAGGTGTTTGACCATTGGTCTATTGTTCCTGGTGAGTGTCCCGACAAGGTGCAGGAACAGTGAGCTGAACGATGCGTATTAGGTGACCCGACGGACACGAGCATCAAGCTCAGGCCATTGGAGCCCGCGTCTGGGCAGTCGCTTGCGAGGGATCTCGTGCTGAAAACACGGCGGCGCAAAGGGCTCGGTGACCAGATTGCGGTGTCGAAATACCTCGACGATGAGTTTGTGGTACGTCGTGTCTTGGTGTTATGGCGGTATGCATGCTGATGGAAAATCGCAGCTCGCGCTGTCGGCTTCGGGACACGCAGATTTGCTTGGGTAGTGTGTAGTTAGGGTGTGTCATATGAGAATGTCATGGAACGTGGTGTCAAGCGTGGGAGAGTATACGTGGCGTCGCGAACCGTGGAGGATTTAGAGCGTGTCAGAGCGTGACTTTGTCTTTTTCTCCAAACAACTTGTCTCCTCGTTCCTTTTGCTCAAACTGTTTTTTGGTCCTTCGTATTACCACCATGCGAAGCGTAGCGCTCTCTGTCGTTCTCGTCGCCGCTGCAGCTAGTGCAAGCGCCGCCGACGAACACCCGGTTTTCAAGGTTTGTCGAACGCATATCCATATGCATACGTGTCCCTGACCTTCACTTTCAGGTGACGGAAATCACTGGCCCATTCATCGAGCAATTCACCGACGACTGGTCCGAACGGTGGACGCCCTCCGAGGCCACCAAAAAGACCCCCGTTGGCGGCGAGACCTTTTCGTACGTCGGCGAATGGAAGGTCGAGGACCCCCAGACGCCCCTCCTCGTCGGTAAGAAGGGTCTAGTAGCCAAGTCCAAGGCTGCGCACCACGCTATCTCCGCCCCTTTTGCAACTCCCGTCGACTTCAAGGAGAAGCCCCTTGTGGTGCAGTACGAGGTCCAATACCAAAAGGGCGGTAACTGCGGTGGTGGGTACATCAAGCTGCTTGAGGACGGTTTCCAGACGAGCGGGAAGGAATTTTCGGACACGACGCCTTGGGTCGTCATGTTTGGTCCTGACTTGACCTGTCCCGGTAACAAGGTACGGCGGTTTGAGCTTGCTTGGTCGCGAGGACAGTGGGCTGACGTTACGAATGTCTTGGTGTAGCTGCACTTCATCTTCCGCCACAAGAATCCCGTCACTGGCGAGTACGAAGAGAAGCATCTTTCCGTTCCTCCCAAGCCATCTTTTGGCAAGGGCACCAACGTCTATACTCTTGTCATCAAGTGAGGCTGGTCCTGCTGAGTTTGTGATCGTATTGCTGACCGAATTCATACAGTCCCGACAATACGTATGAGGTTCAGTTCAACGGAAAGGTGGAGAAGTCGGGTAACCTCCTTGAGGACTTTACGCCTGCCGTCAACCCTCCTCAGGAGATCGATGACCCTGAGGACGTGAAACCTTCAGACTGGGTCGACACGAAGAGGATTGCTGACCCCGATGCTGTCAAGGTAAACTCAGACTTTTGCCTGTTGTGATAATCTCGTTAAATATTCCTTTTCTATGTATAGCCTGATGACTGGGATGAGAGCGAGCCATATGAGGTTCCGGACGAGGAAGCTGTCAAGCCCGAGGGCTGGCTCGACGATGCGCCCGAGAGTATTCCGGATCCTGGTGAGGCTCCAGTTAGTACACATTGTGCAACAAGATTGATTGTCTTTTGTAGATGCTGAGAAGCCCGAGGAATGGGACGACGAAGAGGATGGTGATTGGATTCCTCCTACTGTTCGTAACCCTGCTTGCGACGAAGCACCTGGCTGTGGTGAATGGAAACGGTGTGTAAGATCGTTTCCGATATCGTACCTATCACTGACCACGTACATAGTCCTTACAAGGCTAACCCCAAGTACAAGGGCAAGTGGTACGCGCCCATGATCGACAACCCGGAATACAAGGGCGAATGGGCACCCCGCAAGATTGCCAACCCTGGTTACTTTGAGGACCTGGAGCCGGTCAAGAACCTCGACAAAATTGTGTGTTCTGTGTTGACTTATCTGTCACGGAGTCTTGTGTTTACCCTCCGTCTTTAGGGTGGTGTTGGTATTGAACTGTGGACCATGACTGAGGACATTCTGTTTGACAACATTTATGTTGGCCACTCGGTTGAGGATGCGGAGGCTCTGCGTGCGGAGTCGTGGACTGTCAAGCATGCTCTGGAAGAGGCCGCCAAGGCGACTCCCGATGTTGACGACGACACGGATATTCCAGACTTTAGCGCTGACCCTGCTGGATTCGTTCGTGCCAAGGTTGGTGTATTCCTCGACGAGGCACGCGAAGATCCTGTTAGTGCCATCACTGCGCACCCCGAAACAGCGGCTGGATTGCTCGGAGTTATTGTGACGCTGTTCAGCCTGTTGGGAGCATTGTTTAGTTTGGTTAGCGCTGGTCAGAAGCCGATCCCGAAGGCAAGCTCGAAGAAGACGGATGCGCATACAGCCGATGACAAGAAGAAGGAGGAGAAGGCGCCCGTTGCACCTGCTGGCGGTGAGAAAAAGGACGAGAGCACTGTCAAGAAACGCAAGTAGAGGGCTCTCTGGCACTAAAAGCCGAGTGCGGAACGAGCGAGTTAATGTGGAGGGCACTGTATGGCGTTTGGTGCTTGGTATAATTGGACCAGCATTTTAATGCATCCATCAACATTCAGTAAATGATTGACGGTATTCTTTATTAAACCTTGGATTCGAATTACGTCGATAACTGGATGTGTTGTTGTTGGCTTCATCAATTGTTTCCGTAGCAACCTCGTACGTCTGGAATGTAATGGTGTTTCTCCCTGGATGGAATGTGTCGGCACACGCCACTCAAGTGAACACCGGGGTGATTAGACTTGTACTCAACCACGTCGCAGGATGCTCGTCCTGCCTGCTCTGCACACTTATCTCTCTCAATTGCTCTCTCCACCAACTATACATACTGCGCTGTTACTGACTCCCGAGGGCGCGTTGGTGTCATATGCCTCTCGGATGAGCGCGGAGAGCTCACCCGTGCATGGATCACAATACAGTCCTAACGGTTCGGTCGCTTCTGTGCCCAGTGGACCGCCCCACAGTCCGAGCGGGAGCACTGCACCGTCGAATGGGTCGTCGAGTGTAAGCACGCCGCAGGGCTCGAAACCGAGCAGCGTCGTGACGAGCACCGAGACGGGTTCGGGACATACGCTTCCACCAGCACCGCCGTCGTCAATATCGTCATCGTCGCAGCAGCAGCCGCAACAGCGGACCAAAGACGAGATCCGGATGGTGGCGGGACTCGGGGCAGAAGTGTGGGCCGAGACGCGGGAGGAAGGCGGGGAGGGCATGGTCGAGAGTGAGGTGTGTTGTTATTCTTTTTTTTTTTTTCTTTACGACCGGGAATCAATTTTTTCTGATCGGGTATGGGTCATAACTATATGATACGACTACTGGTACGACGACGACAGCTCGGACGAATACTCGTGGTCGCTGTGGATGACAGGGAGCCAGATGGGGAGAGCGCGGAGCCGCTGTTGCTGTTGGCGGTGAACGGGACGCTGGAGGCTGACTGGGAGGCGATGCGAGTCAAGGTGGGTGTGTGCCTTGGTACGTGATATGACCTCGAGCTAAAGATCGGTCCCTGCAGGCACGCAAGCTTGCAAAGCATTTAGCGCCGTCAGTGAACAAACACCGAGGATTGATGGGAACGACTAGCGCTGTAAAAGGTCGGACGCAGAGTACGGCCACGTCGCCGGGAAGAGGAACGAATCGTTGACGTAGCGATCGTAATTTTTGCATCCGCGGGAAAATAAAAATAGAAAATAAAAAAATAAAAAAAAAGGCACGCGCCGTGTATAGACCACGACCATGACCGTGACTTCGTTGCGTCGGGCTATCATCGCACAACTACCCAGCTTTGCAAGACATGCGCGTCGCAGGTCTGTAAGCGCCTTTGCAACGCAACAGCCGTCGTCGGCGTCGGTGCGTCCAACGCCGCTTTCGTCATCGTCGACGGTCGACCCATATCTTCTGCTCAAAGCTGAGATCACCGGCGTGCGCTCATCGCTCCTTAACCTCCTTGGCTCGTCCCACCCGACCCTGTCCCAAATTGCCTCGTACTACTTTCACCATCCCTCCAAACAGCTCCGTCCACTTCTCGTCCTCCTCTTCTCTCGCGCTACCAACGGGCTCGGCTCGCGTTTCCCCCTCAAGCTATGGTCTGCAGAACACTCCAGACTCACCGCAGAGCAGCTCGACGCGCCCCTCTCACGTCCGGACGTGCTCAACGACTTCAACCCCTCCATGCCAGACCACACCGCCTCCTTCAACTCACCCTTTGATCTCCGTCCTCCCCCCGCTGTCCTTTATCCCTCACCGCCACCTTCCCTTTACGCCGACTCCGCCGTCCCATTGCCCCAACTGGCTCACACCCTCCTCCCCACCCAGCTCCGCCTCGCACAGATCGTTGAAATGATACACGTCGCGTCCCTCCTACATGACGACGTTCTCGACAAGTCGGACCTCCGCCGTGGTGCACCCTCTGCGCCCGCTGCCTTTGGAAACAAACTCGCCGTTCTCGGCGGCGACTTTTTACTCGGCAGGGCGAGTGCTGCCCTCTCTCGTCTCGGTGATAACGAGGTCGTCGAGCTCATTGCGAGCGTGATCGCCAACCTGGTCGAAGGCGAGATCTTGCAGATGAGGGGGACGCGCGCCCTCGACGCGCCTTCTCAGTCGCGTTCACCACCGTCAGGGGACGTCGACCTGTTGAGCCTGCATGCGCAACCCGCTCACGCGGAGATGCCTTGCTCGGATAGGTGGTGCACGTACCTCCAGAAAACGTATCTCAAAACCGCGTCGCTCATGGCCAAGGGCGCGCGTGCTGCTGTCGTTCTGGGCGGATGCAGGGACGGTGAGGTATGGAAAGAGGTCGCGTATGCTTATGGGCGCAACGTCGGCATCGCATTCCAGGTGGGTTGCATGTCTCTGCATGCAAAGTCTTGTTGACACCACGCATCTCCCAGCTGGTCGATGACGTTCTCGACTTCTCAACCTCGGCGGCGCTTGGAAAGCCAGGCTCGGGGGCGGATCTTCGTCTAGGTCTTGCAACCGGTCCAGTGCTATACGCCGCTGAGGAGTATCCCGAGTTGGAACCCCTGATCGAGCGTGGGTTCAAGCATGATGGGGACGTTGAACGGGTGAGCTAGAGGCATGGGCCCTTTTTTGTTTGTTGATGACCCTTCCGCAGGCTCTGTCCTTGATCCATGCGTCGTCTGGGGTCTCTCGGACGCGCGATCTCGCACGGGCATACGCTGAAAAAGCGAGGGAGGTGCTTGAAGTGCTTCCACCGAGTGAGGCAAGAGAGGCACTAGAGGCATTGACGGACGGGGTTGTCAGGCGCACGTGGTGAGCCTGGCTGTGACGGCCCCAGAGCGGGGAGGTGAGGATGATGGCGACGAGAGACACTGCTCCGGGATACCATACGAATGCATTCTCTTGAACCAGATCTGCTGCATTGCAATAGATATCATAGACAGCACTCTGTAAATGCATGTAATGTTTGAATGGTGGCTTACATGTCCTGGTGGTGGTGGTGGGGATGAAAGACGCGTTAATCACTGTCTTGTGATTTTATCGAGGTTGAACGTGGACGTCGTCGTCATGTGGCCAGTTCATCATAGGGGGAGGCGTACTATGTGGTAACCGGGGTACAGCAAACTTTTTATGGTAATTCAGATTCCCTTTCTGCCGTCGACATAGTTGCACTGAGTGATGGGATTATACGCCTGAGATTCTGATACTTATTCCCAGCGGTGAACTTATCCAGGGCCCCAGGCTGACAGGCAGGGGTGCAACTCAGAAATTCCCTTTGTCCTTGGTAAGGGGTGGAGTAATCCGAGCAGGGGTTGACAGCTAACGTTGGTGCCATCGATGCATCTGATAATGACCCTCAGTGTGACCTTTTTGACATTGCCTTGGTATTTGACCAAACAGGCGAGCGTTGGTAGCTCCTCCTTAATGAACCTTGAGGATATCATGTCAGTATACAAGAATTAGTTGTCATAATACTAGACTACCTACATAGGTGGTGATCGGGGTCCGTAGGGTTGAGTGTCGCAAGGGAAGGGACAATATTGCAACCTCTCAAACTGCGACTTGATGCAACTTTTCACGGCAATTCCACTCCTTTTCACAGTTCTAGTCGCCGCCCACGGCGACCACGACCATGCCGGCGAGAACCCAAGCATCGCCGCCGCCGACTACGCCGTCCGTCACGTACGTCCCTGGACCGATTTCGGGCGCTCATCACGGTCCCGACCACATCTTCTGACATCTTTGTTCCCATATAGATGGCTTCCGAACACCACATGTGTGTACACCATATCCGTTTTCTCTTCCTCTCTCCTTTTCCCCCCGTTCGGTTGCGGGAGCAGCGGTACTGAACGCGGGTCCGGGTTTACAGCGATTCGTTTGACATACAAAGCTTCTTCCAGTTACACGACCTGAACCGGTGAGACCCCGTTCACATTCCCGTTCATTTTTTCTGCGCGCCTTTGCTGACCTTCGATCCTATCTTTCCGCTCAGAGATGGGGTATGGGATCGCGAGGAGATAGAGGCTATTTACGGCGTCCACCATGTCTATTCCCAAAAGAAATCCAAGGCACGCCCTTTTCCCCTCGTTTTCCCCCGTTCCGTCAACGGGTCCACATCTCACCTGTTTCGCTTTGCACAGGACGAGGATGAGCACCAGAAAAAGGCGGATCACGTCGTCGACACCGTCCTCAAGCGCATGGACAAGAGCGGAGATGGCAGAGTGACCCCCGATGAGTTCGAAGCGGCCGGGCTCGAGGGCCTTCCTTCCTTTGACGATATTGGTGCCGAGGGGCACCATTATGACGTCGAGAGCGGTGCGTCCTCACTTCAGAACACCTGATTGGTTCCTCCGTGCGCTCACGAGCGACGCCTTGGTGACAGAGTTTTTCCTCCACCACGAAGGTGCGTCCCAGTGACCGTGCGCAGGCGCGGTTGACCTTTAACTCGCCCTCCTCGCCTTTGCAGAACAATTCCACTCGACGCCCGAGACGCAGACCGACGAGGCGTACAACCATCCTGAAGACGTCGAGCATTTCTCGCACCACGAAAAGATCGAGCTAGTCGAGGCCGAACGCGAGGCCAAGTTCCAAGGCATCTCCGTCGAGGAGGCCTTGCGTGCACACGACGAACCTGCCGCGACGCCGCCGTCGCCGCCCAAACCCAAGATCACGCGGGGCGCGCCAAAGCAGGATCCAGCGGACAAGTACAAGGACATTGACAAGGAGAAGGAGAACCAGTCCGAATGGGGCACTGGCGATCAGGGATACAAGCAGCCCAAATCGCCAGCGGAGAAGATGAGGTTCGTTTTACTTTACTTTGTCGGGCAGGCGGCGTGTGCTCATCGTGTTCCTCCCGTCTTCGTCTCATAGGAAAAATCTACCCTACAAGGTGCGAGAATGTGCTCTGGTTGGTCGTGGCGCAGATGGACCGCTGACATGTAGGAACGCATGCAGTATAAATTCCGGCGTAACTGGGGCGACTTTTGATAACTATACTTGCCTGTCACTATCTCGTATACATGTGCTTTTATTATGTCTTTGTGTAAAATCGTATGGAGACATGTCTATACCTTTATACTGCCTGACTTTATGAGACTGTTGCAGTCGGTCAAGGAAATAAGGGATTATGACATGGGAACCATGGAGCATTTAATTATTTTGTTAGGAGCCTATTAGGCCAAACAAGAACAAGCTTGCACGCACCCTCGATCTGCATCATACCACAGCAGATATATTGATTACATTAGCAATTGAGTAGTAGAATATAAGAGACCAACCACCATGGGAGACAGAGAAAAGAGAGCTGCCCATATGCTCTGTCCCCACCTCACTCTTGTCTGATTCCTCTGTCAGACTCCTCATGTGTTGAGACTTCCCACACTCACTATCAACTGCTCAACCCCCATGCTCCAACATATTTAATTATTAAGGGATCTCAAAGCATCTGCAAAATAGCTGAAATGAAAGAGTCAATGGCAGAGGTTAAGCAGATTATGAATGTGTTATGGCCATGGATTTCAGGCTTTTGATTGGTGGAGATATTAGAACCAAGTTTTATTATTGGCTTGCATGTCAGTGATAAGATTATTGGCTGAGCAGCCTGAGCTCCAACTACTATCTACTACATCAGAACATGGAAAGACTCCTTGTCACAAAAACTATTAAGGAAGTAGTGTGAATATGCCTCCATGACATCAGCAAATTCTGAATCTTGTGTACAGTGCTATAGTGCTATATCATAGGTTACAGTTGTTACAGAGTCATGGCAAGGTCCCCTCTGTATAGAGATTAAAATAGGCTTAAAAAGCACTGATTTGTTGATTAGAAGCTTTTTGTTGCTCAAATTTTATCCTGTAGTGGTCTGTAATGGGCTGTGAGGCTGTATCACTGTTCACAAGTTGAAATCAGGTATTTGCTAATGATAGATGTCTCACTGCTTTCAACCACACTAGATAACAGAGTATTAAAAAACTGGTACTAATTGAATAGCAAGTATGACATTGGTGAGGGGAATGACAGCACTTGCCTATGCCTTGAAAGGCTGCATATACCTTACTTGATATAAACCCATGCTAGTCTGTGCAGGTAGTGAGATGATCAGAAAAAATTGGACATAGAGAAGCTGTTATGATTGGCCCCTCTTTTCCCTCTTCTTCTTGTTTTTTTCTCTCTTGACTATGCATTCTGTCTCTTTCTGGTTCACTGTTTGTATTACTACTTTTCATCTTCATTATGACTCACCTATCATGACTCACTCTTACTAGATATTCTGCTCCATTCCATTTCCTTCCTACTCTATCTCTCCTGATCCCACTTTCCCCTGTATGCATAGCCTTCTACAGCTTCTTACTCATCCATACTGCAGATGACTCACTTAATCCAGACAATTCCATTGTCTTCCATTTACTTACTTATGCTGTGTTCTCTCTAGTACTTATACTTGCCCAGTACCTATAGATATCTCAAGCTAGACTCTGCCAGAGCTACTTAATCACTGCTCTTAGCTCAGTTCTTCATCACCTCAGTCCCTGGGCATGTGTCCCATTTAGTCCTTCAGTAAACCTCAGTCCTTCATCATCCTACAGCCCTATTGTCAGGGTAGTAACTCCTATCCTAGTCTTTAGCCTTAGCCTTCAAGTTCCTGACTGATCCTATCTGGGCCAGTTGTAACAAAAGCTCTAGCTTCCTTTTCAGCCACTATTGCTATGAACTGCTGCCACCATTTCTCTCAAACACCTCTACTCTTATCCTGAGGGAGCTCCTGCTTCCTCTACCCCAGTCACTTCAGCCACCTCTAGGAACCCTTTTCCTTCACAATCTTGTCCCTTAGCTAATCCCTGCCCATCTTGGAGGAAAGATCCTTGTTCCATAGACTCTCCAGAACCTCTCTATCATTCATCTAGTGACAATGAAATGGATCTAGACTGAGATGTCCCTATCCTTTAGGAAAAAATAGTCTCCTTAGCCACTAAGTTATTCCATCAGTTCTCCACTAGCATTTTCCTCTCCAGACTCTCAACTACTCCTCCATCATCCATAGCCACTCCCACAGCAGGTAGAAACCCCATCTTTATAGTACCTCCCCCTCCTCCAGCCATGGCTTCTGAAGACACCATCAAACCCATCAAGCTATGCCTCTCCCACCCTGTAGCCTTCAATGGCTCTTGTAACAAAGCCTTAGCCTGGTTATGATCAGTACAACTGTACCTCCTTATCAATGCCAAGGTCTATACAGACAACACTTAGCAGGTCAGCTTTGCTTTCTTTTTCATGAGGGAAGGAGCTGCTGCCTCCTAGGCTGATACCTACATATGCCTCCAAATGTACCACTACAGATACAATTAACCTAGGAACTTGGAAGGACTTTATACACCTTTAAAAAAGCCTTTGAACTCTTCAAGGCTGCTGCTAATGCTCTCTTCTGATTATTCTCATTTAGGATGACTAAGAAACCTAATAGACTGGGTCTTTACAACCTCTTACTCAATACTAACCACTTTAGTATTTCACTATTCAACTCAACTTATAACTACCATATTATATATTATGTAATTTACACTTATTTTAATTACACACTAACTATTTAACTACTAACAAATTTTCTAATACTCAAGTTAAGATTTATATGAGGTCCCTAACTATCTCCATTATTATTCAACCCTTTGCTTAACAATGCTATTGAATAACATGCAATAAGTTTAGATACATATATGTAAGAGCCAGCTTGATAGCCTAACAACTGATTGAAATCATGCCCCATACCTCTCAGTGTCAAAGACTTTTTGATGCCCTTTGTAACGGACCTCGACCGTTACCTAGCTTCTGCCCCTAGTTTAGGGTTCCCCATCCAGTCTTGCCCCTCTTCCTTATCTCCGCGCTTATTCCTTTATCTTATCAGGTCACGTGCTTCCTTAGTCAGCACTGGGTAGCGCCCTACCGCTCACGTGACT
>JBBPLX010000110.1:0-51986 GCA_038090015.1 Leccinellum albellum
CGCCATCCTCGTTATAGCATAGACATCCCCATCCAACGGCGACATCCTGGTGGTAACCAATCCACGTGTCCCCACACTCCCTCGTAGTGTGACCTTCCACCCAGGTCATTACGCTATCGCAATTCATGGTCATAAGTCGACAGTAACGCAGACCTAAATAGTTAACTAGTAATGGACTATAGATAGTATATATAGTGACATAGTATAGCTTTGATAGTTATAGCGAGATCGTAGTTACACCAAGGACTACTGGTACTGTACTCTGTACCTCACGGTATGGCCTACCCATAGATGTACTAGTAGGTAGCTGCAATATATCTCGGCTTTGTCCTACAGCACAAGTCTTGAGTACGGAACGGGATTTCCTATCCCCTTTATCCCGAGTTCTCCTATAGTCCCGACAAAGCGCTGGTACCGAAACCCAGCTAGCGGACACACATAGACGTCTTCCTCGCCGCCCTCGTACCTTCGGCCGTCGACGTACCTCCTCACATAGTCACCCGATAGCGTTCGCTACACTTTGGAAGCCTAGGATTTAAACCATCAATGGCATCAACACCAGAGGCCAAGCCAATTGGTGAAACTATTGATGTTTTATGACTTTGGTCAGGTTCATGGGCAGTTATCTGAATAAGATGAGATGTAATGGTGGCAAGATACATATTGTTCAGGGAGGTCACTAATGCCACAAACTGCTCATAGCATCAGAGCACAATGTACCTCAGTATGTGGGACTGTAGTATTGAGTGACACTAGTCCCCAGAGGTTAGTGGATTTACTACTGACATGGGCATTTGGATTGCTACTAGTGTAATGTAGTGATAAGCAAGGGAGTGGAGCTCCCAGCAGGAATGGGGCTTTCCTATGACAATGAGCATTCCTCATATCAAAAGGTTACACATGTATTCAATTTGCCCCAAGTTGCACAAACAAGTTACGTAATACAATTACGATAGTCACGCGTCTCACGTGAGCTCTACTAATTGGCGCGTCGTGTTGCTGTGGCGGTGCATCCTCTCCTACTCCCCCCTCCATCATGCCTGCAGAACGAGCCGGTGTAAGACCTCCCTCTTCAGAACTTGCGTGCAGTACAATTAATGTATACCCAGTACACCGTCACCATGTTTCTCGTGGATCTCTCTCCCTCCATGGGAGCCTCCAGACAAGTCGAGCTTCCTGGTACTCAAAAGGGAGAGACGAGAACCGTTAAGATGTCAAAGCTGGAATGGTCGCTTCAGTTTGTCAAGATGAAGGTACAAGAGATGGTATGTCCCTCCGTCTTCTTCGAATTGCTTTGTGCTCTTATGCCATGCCTTGCTGCTAGATATTCAACGGCCGAAAGACAGATCAGTGTGGTGTCATCACATTTGGTTCAGAGGGTGTGTATTTTCTCTCTTCTAATAACGCGAGCATACAGCCGATTGTTACTTGCTGCCGCAAAAATTGACACTGATTGCTGAACAGAAACGAACAACATCATCAACCAAAAGGATGGACGCTACGAGCACGTTTCAGAATACATTCCCATTGGGCAACCAAATGCAAGTATACTCGCGAAAATAGACGAGCTTCGGGCGTCAGAGACCGCAGGAGACCGTAAGCCCGCGTTCTTGTCATGCATCCTCTCCTTACGCATACATTCATATCTCTCGAAAATAGCTATGGACGGATTGATAGTTGGTATCGAGACGCAAGACGTTTATCTGGAAAAGAAGCGCACGTGGACGCGCCGGATTGTACTAGTTACCGACGGCGAGTCTCCGATGGAAATCGACCAATGGGAAAAAATAGTGGGGAAGATGAAGAGTTTGAATGTATCATTGACTGTCGTGTGAGTGGAAAGCCTGGCATTTGTGGACCGTTTCATCCTCGCCAGATGCCTTTGCGGGGATCGGAATACTGACGCGTTAGAATTGGCATAGGGGTGTTGACTTTGATGACGAAGTGATCGATTATCACGAAGAAGATAAGCCTCCCATCAAGGTAGGCCAAACGATCCTGTTTCGTTTTATACTGATAAATCTCCCCTAGCGTGTGAACGAAGACTTCTACTCTAGCCTCATATCTTCCTTGTCTGAAGACCTTGGGCTTCTCGGATCCCTCGAACATGCCCTTCTCACGCTCAGCTCTCCCCACATCAAGGAAGTCAAGTCGGCACTCTTCTCGACAACACTACGTCTAGGAGATGTAGCGGTGCGGGAAAGCGAAGCGATTGAGCTCAACGTGCTCGTCGCCAAGTACACCAGCCAGGCTAGACCGGCCCCTTGGAAGAAATTTCTTAAGAAAAGTCATGATGAGGACGAGGATGATATGCTGGATGTCGAAGATGACGAAAAGGACATCTATAGGGAGGTCAAGAGAAGCACAGAATATGTCATCGACAGGTCCTCTCAAGGGGAAGAGGAAGAAGGGGAAGAGTCTATCACTCAGGACATTTCGATGGATGTCGATGAAGAGAAGAGCATCGCAGAGGATGAGTCGCGTCTCGAAACCGTCGAAAAGGAGCAGCTTATCAAAGGGTTCAAGTATGGTTCCACCTATGTCCCTTGTCCTGATGGGCAGTTTGAGCGGTTAAACACCAGGAAGGGCATTGATATTTGCGGGTTTTTCCGCAAGGAAAATGTTTGTCTGAGTTTCTCTCCTGACTCTTGTGCTTTAACGTTGGTTTGGCGTTTTAGCTGAATCGTTCGTATCTCATGAGCGAGGTTTCCTATGTCTATGCAGGCCAAAACTCGGTCCCTGATCAACTCGCGTTCTCGTCCATCGTCCAAGCCATGGCTAGTAAGGGTGTCTTGGCAATCGCAAGAATGGTGAGCCGTGACGGTCTGGACCCAAAGATGGGCGTTCTCTCGCCCACAGTGTGGGACAAGGTGGACGTGTTAACATGGGCGCAGGTATGTCCTCAATGTCCTCGTCCTCGTCAGCCGAAGTTGTATGATACCCATTGTACGCTGTAGATGCCGTTCGCTGATGACGTCAGACGCTATACCTTTCCTTCTCTCTCGACCCTTATCTCCAGGTCAGGGGAAAAGCTTACGAGACATCCTTATATTCCGACAGAGGAACAACTAGAAGCCATGGAAAACTTTGTGGACGCCATGGACCTGATGGAGGCAGACAAGGATGAAGATGGGCAAGTCTAAAATGCTTTTTTCTTTCCTTCTGTGGAGTTGACCTGTATATACCTCCAGGTCCTTTCAACCTTGGTTCGATCCACGGCTCTCGTACAACCCAGCCGTCCACCGCACGAAGCAGGCTCAGTTCCACTCTGCGGTGGTATCTGACGTTGTCTCCCACCCTCTTCCGCCACCCCACCCTGAACTTACAAAATACTTTGAACCTCCGAAGCGCGTCCTCAAGAATGCAAAAGATGCGCTGGAGGAGTGCAAGGCTGCCTTCAAGGTCAAGGAAGGCATGCTTTCCATGGATTTGTTATTGTCGCATGTCGCTAACAAATTCCTTAGTTCCTAAGAAAGTTCCAAGGGCACGCAAGGATGGTCATGTCCGCGCACAGGACCAAGACGAGGACATGATTCTTCTCGACCAAATGGGTCCGGCTCGAAAAGGGACCAGCGTTGTTGAAGCGTCTCCGTCATATGCTGGAAAGAAAAAACAGCCGACTGAGGATGACTCTGAGACGGAACCAGAATCGGATGGTGAGCTTTTGCTCGCGCCAAGGCCAAAGCCAAGTGCACCTGGATTGCCGACCCCGACGGCTTCACCCGAGCCAGAAAACGACCCTCAGCGTGCGCCGGGGAGGATCATTGGGAATGCGTATCCTCTGAGAGATTTCCGTGAGAACCTGAAGGAGGGCGACGTGGTAACGCAGGCGGTGGAAGATTTCGGGGTTGTGATAAGAGAGATCATCGGACGGCCATTTTCGAGTCGACGTCAGGACGAGATGGTGGCATGCTTGAAGGAGCTACGCGAGACGTGCCTGAGGGTGAGCGAGTCAAGTCTGATATCTCTAGTCAGAGTCGCTGAATGGGTCGTAGGAGGACGAGATTGACGCATGGAACAAGTGTGCCAACATGTTTCACTTTTAACCCACACTTACCGCCGCACAGGATCATAGAGGGACTCAAGCAAGACTGTATGTGTGAAAACGGGAACGAGGATTTTTGGACAGAGGTACAAAAGTTGGGTCTCAGTCGTTCGATGAGTTTGACAGAAGCGAAGCGCCTCGGATACACAACGGATGTCTCGGGCTCGGCTGCCGAATCGGTGAGCGCATCTTGCTTTATTTTTTCGATAGTTCTTGACAGGACCTCACAATTTACACAGCGGTGAAATAAAGTAGGGTGTTGTTGATAGATGGAGTACGGCATCAGTTGGGATGTCCCCCATCGAATCCGAGTAAACAGAACATGCTCCTTGTCTTAGTATTCAAATTCGTGGGTGTCGTGAGGACTGACGCGGACGCTATCAGATATGATTGTAAATCTTGGACGCGAGGTGAAGCATCGAATGAAGTCTTGGTTACAGTGATGCAGCTGCTACATGCACCCTCTGGCAGGGAACAAATAGTAGTGTGATGTTGCGTTTGGACAGATGATTTCACATTATTCTAGCATGCCAAAGTCACGCAATACCCAGAAGGCTCCTGAACATACCTTGTAATTCCCGCTGTACATTCAAACTGGGCATTACACACCAAACTTCATCCGGTTCTTGTCCGCTGCACAAACGTACGTCGAGACTGGTTAAAGATACTAGCGCTGAAGTCATACTCATGTTCCACTGCCAGTGTTAGCTTCCAAGGCAGCCACGACGAGACAAACAATGGCGCCGGTTACTGCTCTGCGTTCTTCCATTTACCCATTGTCTCAAAGCAGTTCGAGCCAATAGTTGCTTGGCAGACCTTCAGCAACATCTGGTAACTCCTCTTCAGTCGTTGCCAGTGGGAACACATCAACCCAATCCGTCTGATCCGCCAAGAACCCACAGGTGAGAGGGTGTTTTATCCAACAATATATTAACGCGATACTGGGTTGGACCAAGCCTTAGGATCGTTCGATCAAGGACTGCTTGAGACCACTGTTCACAAACCGAGTGGCAAAGAATGATCTGTGATTTATGACGTCATGCACAAAAAATCCAGCTCTTGCTATGTTTTTCCAGAATAGGCGCTTGTGTTCGATAGGCAAAATGGAATGACGTAGCTAGGCTCAAACTTTGGAATGCAACTCACACTGCCTGGCAGGTATAAAAGGCCTGTTGTGGTTCCAGGTATCACTATTCCCTTCTTGCTCTTCCTTCTCACTTTGTCCTCTTTTCTTCGCGCTCTGCTTATGTTCCAGCGAGCAGATCGCTCTTGGTGACGACGCTGGGTCTTTGAGCCCCGGCGGGTTGCTCGAGCTGCGTGTGAGGTGAGTTTGCTCCTCGCCGCATTATCCATCTCTCTGACCTGCATGCCATGACAGATACGTCCGCCAAGTTTCCGTGGACGGTTCAGGATGTGAGTGCTGCTCATCGGTGCTTGCCTCATGTCCTGACATTGAATGAACGCTCTCGCAGCTTGTCGAACGCCAGACTGCGATCCCCCCCCGCTCCGACATTTGATGTGGAGGGTTTGACCCCGACGTCCAACTTGGACCGACATCTCGTGCGCCACCAGCAGCCCATCTGTCATCCTTTCCGGTGGTCAACTGGCCAAGCGGTAACGCGTCCAAGGCCATGGCGACTCATAATCCGCGGCGCTCATTAGATGGTTACCGAACAAGGTCCATGGCTAGCTCTGCCGTCTCGAAGGATCTCATCGTCACCCTATACCCTTTATCTCTTTTATCCAACTATCGTCACTCTTTTAGACTCGGTTTCTGTTTTTCTCCGTCAGGTGCGTTAGCCGCATTAGCTTCAAAGCCTACTATGTCTTGACGCATTGCAGCAGAAAAAGAAAACCCACAAAAAACCAGAAAATATTAAAATCCAAAAAAAGTTTGATTTCATTTTCTGGTGAGCGATCCTTTCCGTCATCTTGCTTGCTATCTCATTGACTTAACTTGACCTCCAGTTTCTCGGTTCTGTAGTAGGTTGACCCACCTGCGCTGACCACTCAGCACTTAGGCGTCACAACAGGAAAACATCAAAAAGTACAAAAAAATCAGAAAATCCTCCCAAAAAAAGAGTATTTGTTTCTATTCTCAGGTAACTCGCGATTTGCTACCTTGTTCTTGCCTTCCCTCTTACGCTATCTGGTCTTAGTTTCGTTTCGGTTTCTCTTCCTTAGTGATGTAAAGGTATCTCCCAGGACTTTGATTCGACTCTGACACCTTCCCGCAGAGTAAGACTCAGAAAATATGAAAAACCAAAAAAGGTACGGTATGCTCCGACATGTCTTCGTCAACACAACTTGACTCGTAGCGCCAATCTTTTCTTATCTAGGTTTCTGTAAGTTCCAACTACCGTCACTCGTTTCGACTCAGTTTCTCTTCCTTCCTGGTGTGTCGTCTTGCGAGTTCCCTCTGATGACTCAATACTCACGCACCACTGACGTGGCATCTTCATTCTTCTGACGTGTCTTGTAGTATTTCTCTTCGTCTCTTCTCTGAAAGGTAATGTATAAGTTATAACCTAGCCTTTGGTTTCGATTCCGACACTTCTGCAGGAAAAAAAAAAAAAAAAAAAAAAAAAACAGAAAATATCTAAACCCCCAAAACAGGTAGGCTCTATTCTGACATCCTACTGGCTCTGCTGATAGCGACTTTGACCATTAGTCTTCTTCCTTTCCTGTTCCTTTTCCAAATTCCAACTAGTGTCACTCTTTTAGATCCGGTTTCCTTTTCGTCTTCGTACGTCGTCTCGCAAAGTTTTTGCAGAGCATACTCTAACATACTCCAGTCCAGAAAATGTCCAAAAAAATTTCAGAAAATTCAAAAAAGACCCATGCAACGATACCAAGCTTGACATCGCCAACAATTGCGCATGCCATCGCGAACGAGCTCTCCTTGGTCCATTCTTGACGCTGCCCAGCCATTTCTTCCTCTCCTTGTCATCTCCCCGGACGCATCTTGTGTTTTCAACGCCAGCTTTTTGGCGGAAATCTCTCGATGCCCCCGTTGTCCTTCTTCCTTTTCTTCCGACTCGGCCCAAAGCAGCGGGTTCATCATTCAAGTTTGGATCCCTGATTTCTCCTATGCAAACTCAACCGAAGTCTCGCTCACTCTTGTCGCTGACTTTTGGACTCGACTTCTCTCAATCGAATTGCGGTGTGGTCTCGGAACGGTGGCCCTTGACTCTTCCGATGGACTTTGCCATCCTGTGGAGAAACGGGTAGGAGTGAAATAGTTTACATGCGAGTCGAGCTCGTTTTCAATGGTTTCTGCAGGATGGTATATAGGTGGATTCGTTCGAGATGTATTGTTTTGTGGATTAAAAAAAATTAAAAAATGGTTAAAACCCTCGAGTGTAGATATGATCGCGACTATATCCGAAGGGGAGATTGCTTCACTATAATCCTTTTTGGTTTGGTTGACATGACAAGCCGTGCTCCTGATGGTGCACTCCTGCGAGACTCGTCTTCGAAACGCTCCAGTCACATACGTCCGACTGTTCTCATCTGTCCTGATAAGGACGTTGATATAGAAGGTCACTTGTTTCCAAGAGCACCCTCGGTCGCATAGGGGAGAGCTTCAGGGACGCAAAGACCAGCATACCATGGAGTTATGGATACGTCGATGTGTTTGCATGCTCGATATGTAGTGTTTGTCAGTCTGATAGTGCAAGTTGGCATTCGGCGAATGTGAGCTGGATCGAAGCGTATTCAGCGACCCTGCTTTGTTCCGCGGAGTCAATGATTGCTGTGGATCTCATACATGGGCAACCTACTGACCTGATTTGGCATAGACTATACTATGATGGACATTGAGACCATCTTCAACGTGTTCGATTCCGAATTATGAAATTGCTTCACGCAAATCACCTCTCGGATGTCGCCCGGCGTCAGCGTGCGCAGAGACCCGCTGTCACACAATGTGCCTTCCGATAAATGACGGGTTCGCGGCGTTCCGCGCATGTCCATCAGGGCTGCCCAAGCTGGCGTGATCAACGTCACTGGACCCAAAGATGGGCAATTACCGAGGAGATGCGGCGGCGTGTGGGGGGACTGGGACGTGGGGACTTGCCACCCAAATTCATGGCATTCATAACGACTAAGCTGCAGGGTCACGATGACCTGTCATTCCACTGGCAGCTTTCTGTGCATGCGGACAGCCTCAGGTCTTTCTGAATGCCGGTGGCGACCGCTTCGTTTATCGTCGGATGGGATGACGGAACGCCGAGGTCTCATGTTGTGGTTCGCGGGATCCCTGACAAGGGTCAAAGTAGCAGCCAGGGACTAGTGACATGAGAGGAGAAAATGAAAGACCGTGACGTGCCGTGCCTAGGTGGGGTTCTTGATTCTCCCAGAAAGCCGGCGACGTTGAGTCGTTTGCATGCACGACAGCAATGGCACGAAAAGAAATTCATGATAATGCAGGGTGCACCGTCGTTCCTAGGGTGGGTTTACTTCATTCTTTGACTCGAGCATATTAGATGCCACCGCTAGAAGTAGTGTCGTCATCGGAAAAGCCCCTGTTCGTGACTAATGACATTCCAAGTATTCCAAGCCCACAACGCCACGGCCACCCACCTTCGACGTTCGCCCACATCATACAATATGCCTCTTCTCAACCCCCTCGGTGCTGTCGCGAGTGCTGTTCAGACAGCAGGCATTATCCCCGACGTGATCCCTAATAAGACCCCTTTTACCCCTGAAGCACTCCTTGCCGTGAAATGGCCCACTGGGAAAGAAGCCATGTTAGGAAACGAGCTCACCAAGATAGATACGGCCGACGAGCCGCTGGTGTCGTTCACGCCGATGCAATCGTTTGCGGCGGCGACCGACATCGGCTATACGCTTGTCATGACCGATCCGGACGCGCCCTCCAAGAGCAATCCCAGGATGGGACAGTGGCGGCATTGGTTGGTGAGTGCAGGTTGACCCACGACAGTGCATGTAGGTAGGCACGTTTATTGACGAGCACGCAAATATGTGCATGTTACCTTGAAGGTGACGGGTCTCAAGGCACCTGCACTGAGTGGGCTTGACACGGGAGACTTGGGTGCGCGCTTGACGAGGCCGGCGACAACCCCCTATTACCCGCCCGCTCCTTCCCGGGGCACAGGACTCCATCGTTATGGTAAAGTTCCATAGAATGTGTGGTTTAATTCGCCACTGAACTCGGAATCTGTATCGTATCTGTGTTTCCAGTGTTTTTACTTTACCAGGAACCGAACTTGGACTTTTCCATCCCTCTCGACGCCCCTGAATTCAAGAGCGGGTCAAGTGATCGGGCGAAGTGGAACGCAGCGACGTTTGCGGGCAAGTATGGTCTCCAGCTCGTGGGGGTAAATTACTTTGTCGTGAGAGGAGACGAGTAAACAAGATAGCACGCGGACGGTTTTGTTAGTTTGTATCACCATATCTCCTGCCAGTGACCACAGGGATTCAGTCTTCGACAGGGTCAACTTCAGGTAGTACCCAATCACGTGACGTATGACTTGCCCCAATTTGAGTATCATCTTCTGGATCTCCTCCCAACGAAACCCTGCTATGGCGCGCAAAACACAAGAAATTCAAGACGGATCAAATGACGATGATGCCCCCGAAGTCGTCTCCCATTCAACTTCCAAAGCTAACGCGAAACGTCACCAGAAGGTCCTTGACGACTTTGAGGTGGAAGAAAAGGCACGCAGGAAGGCGCGTAATCGGGAGAAAGACCAAAAATTGAAAGAGAGGGCACGTGTGACCAAGGGCGAAAGGGCGAGAGACAAGTCAAAAGAGGTCAGATTTATGGACCTGAGGCTGGAAAGGGAAGACGAGCAGGGTAGCGGTGAGGATGAGGGTGATGGTGATTTGGAGGCAAGAATGCTAAGAGCTATGAAAGATGCGGAAAACGAAGTGGAGAGTAGCGGAGGAGATGATGGCGACAGTGACGGCGGATCCGGTGGGCTTGGTCAGGATTTGGACTTGGGTGGTGAGATGATGTCGGGTTCGGAGGCTTTCTTCGAGGATGAAGACGATCACGACGCCGTGATACCACTGGGAGAAATCGACTCGGTAGACTCGGAGGCTCTGACAGACGATGAGGAAATGAATGAAGATGAGGAAGACAAGGAAATCCCACTTCAATCAAATACTCAGATATCTAGCAGAAAGGCCAGTTATCTCGCGGACGATCTGTTTGCAGCTGCCTTCGCATCTCAAGACTCGAAGCCATCCTCCAAGAAAAACAAAGAATCCGTTCGACAGCAGCAAACCAAGAAACGCCGGCGAAAAGTTGTCACACGTGCAAAGGACCTAGTAATTGGGTATGCACTACTCTTACGTTCGGCCCGCGAGTACTCATGTGAGGTTTAGTGGTCGTACGATCCGCACATTGCCACGATCCTCAGATTCACGCTCACAAGCTACTGCACGAAGTGTCCCATCGGCACGCGCTCGTAAATTCCTCGACCAAAATCTGGCTATCAAGGGCAACAAGAAGGCCATTCTCAAGGCAAAGAAAAAAGGTTGGGAGAGACGTCCGGGTAAGTTAACCTTCACATTCAGCTCCCGCTTCCTCATGGAACATTGTTTAGCAAACATCGGGGTCATGAAAAATCAAGGGGCACCGTATGGATTCGTTCGCAGTACATGATCTTGGATCTATACCCTTCAGTTAGATGAGTTTTCCCATACCGAGAGGGACACTGCGAATTCGGGCACGCAGGCATGGTTTTTCGTGGCTACGGCCGCACTATCAAGCCAACTTTTGGCTCTTGATGGCTGCTCTGCCGTAGTAATGCCTTTGTCGCCCAATACCAGCAAACCAAGCTAGCCTAGCTGCGGTATTAGATTATGTGCACTTCCAGGTGATAGAATCCTCACCTCATACTGAGAAGAAAGACGACAAAAGTGATGTTTCCGTGAGTCATCGAATTCCATGACACAAACGAATATCGCAAGTCTTCCGGGAGGCCTATCCATGAAGCCGCGATACTGTAGCTTCGTCAACATATTTGTGGATATGCAGCAACACGTATAACCGACTCACTGCGTCACCTTGCATTGTGATTAGTCTGAAAGAATATACAAGATAGAATAAGTGGCACTTACATCCGCCAGGGCAAGTGCAGTCATGCTCGCACCCAAGATACGTTCCTGAGCTTCAGGATTGTCCGGCAGCGTGTCCCGGATTGCCCGAAACACGAACGAGGATATCAATCCCAATAACATGTAGCCTAGGAAATAAAAATAAGCCAAGCCTGTTGCCGTTGGAGATGCATACAGTTGCCAAGTTGCCATATTGCCATTGTCGTTCTCGCGTCTAGAACACCAGGCGAGGTGCTTGCTGGGATGAGCTGGGCATGGAACCATTCAGGGCCAGGAAAGAACCAAGCTAGGAAGGCAGGTGAGATGGTTGACACTGTGGTGACACACGTTAGTTGCAGGCATACTTGCAGACCGGAAAAACAAACGAGGTTCGATGTAGAGAAATAGGGCCTGATAGAAACCAGGGAGTGCAAGGAAGTTGCGAGGCATTGGTTTCTATTCCAAGTCGCTGTTGCGGCGAGAGAACCATTTGGATGTCTCACGCAACCTCTTGAAGAAGGAAAATCCTTGTTCGATTTCACAGCGAAAGAGCGGACTCGGTAATATCAAAGTCACCTTGGTCCTAGTACAACCCAGAAGCAAAGTAACGAACTCATGGAATCACTCCTCACTCCTGGATGGCAAGCTGGCAACCGCCTTGATGATAGCCCCAGCTCGTCCGTATTCGATCTTCCCGTCCACCCTGCGAACCCCAGTCCGCAGCCACTGGCGACTCAAGGAAGCAGCAACACCTTCGACCTCGGCACAAGAACTAGAGTCCAGACTGTGGATGCATTGCCCGCCTCATCTCCTCAGATCACGGTGATATCGGGTGGTTCTGGCGGAAATGCCATCTGTTCTGCGTTTCACGGCGCGTGTTTTGTACTCCCCGTTTCGGACGACGGAGGTTCGTCGAGCGAGATCATTCGTGTCCTTGGAGGTCCTTCGATAGGTACGCCACTTTCGTGATTCTTCGTTTGATTTTCCTCGCGGGGGTGCTGGCTGAAAGTCTGCAAGGTGATATTCGTTCCAGGCTGGTCCGTATGATACCTCCAGCACCTCCGAACTCGCCCCTCGGTGCCGTGCGCACGATTCTTTCATACAGATTACCCGCGAATGTCTCTGAACGCGAAGCTCGTGAAGAGTGGAGAAACATCATCGAAGGACATAGTCCTCTCTGGTCGGGAATTCCCAACGACCGCAAAGAGACAATCCGAGGTCTGTCTCAAAGCTGCATTGTGCCCAGTATTTACAACGTGACGGAGTGTATCAACTCATCGGACCTTGTAGGCTTTCTTGTCTACTTTGAGAACGAGGTCCTCAAACGTGCTCACAAGAACTTCTCCTTTTTGAATGGAAGGTAATAGACCTGTTCGGGGACGTAGCTGGCTAAGTGACCGTTTCCTAGCATTGGAAACTACTTTATATCTGGTGCTCAAACCTTCTTTCGGTCTTTGCCATCGGCCATATTTTTGTTTGCATCCATCACCAACAGTCAGGTATGTCTCACCTTGAGAATATGGCTCTGCCACCGACTGATGGACTACGTGAAGGCAAACATACTGCCGGTGATAGTTACCAACCACACGGTGACCATTGCTGCGGAGCTAGTAAGTGCTATGCCTAAACCGGGCTAGGTCAGGTATAAAAGCCCTTCCCAATAGGAAAACGGAACTAGGCTTGTTGGACAGTGCGAGATATCTCATCCCGTGGATCCCTCGTCATCATTTCACGAAGATAATCCTCACATGGATGCATTGTCCCGTGTGGATGGCATGGGTGAAAGTATTCCCCACCGATCTAATGTTATGTACAGCCAAATGGACAAAGACCGCGGCTATGACCCCTTACCGGCCAAAATATACAGTGGGTAGATCTCTGAATAGATCTCGTGAGTCTGGGAGCATCTCAAGATAGGGTTGCATTACATCAATGCATATGGTCATGAGATACATCCCACGCCGAACCCTGAGTTTATCGAGACTCTTGCGAGCTCCGAGGCTTTGGTCTATTCATGTGGTTCGCTCTGGACGAGGTGAGCCAGAAGTTTGATCGATAGCTCCGAATGACACGTAGTTACAAATAGTATCATCCCTTGCTTGGCTCTCCGTGGGGTGGCATCTACAATTGCGAGATCTAGCCATTTGCGGGCAAAAATCCTTCTACGTGAGTGATGTTATACCTTCCAGGTCCTCAGCATTTTACCCTAATCTCCGCTAGTTAATGGAAAGAATGATAGAGAAACAGATGGCTACACCGCCGTAGACTATGTTAAGTACATACGGTCTCTTCTAGGTCCAAGCATGCCACCTGTTGATCTCACCCTGACGCAGAGCTATTGTGGGGGTCCTTAACTCCGATTACCAAAAATTGTCGTACGGCCTTGGCAATGCAAACACATTTTACCCGATCTCGGCGTTCGTTACCCATCTTGTGTGGCTCGAGGGCACGCTTGTCGATGTAGACGTGATGGCTTTGACAGTGAGAGTTGACACTCCACAATTGGCGGTTCCCGCTCTTACGTTTGTCCATCCTCCACCGGCAGGCGCTTGGTGTCAAGTCAATAATGGTCAGGGGTAGCATCGAAGACAATGAGGATCAGGGTCCGCGGTATGATGCCGACGTCGTGAGACACGCGCTAGCACGGATCCTACCACAATAGATCCCCCCTTTTTTGTTCACATCAGTGAATATATTCCAGATACAGCTGTTACTCCCGCGATTCCGTTGAAGACAAAGTGGCTGGGAACCTCATCACTCGCTTAAGTAAGCCACAAACCCAACTTATCGCTCATTCGCCAAAGCGAAAGTCAAAGTATGCTACAACTCACTCTCACGCTCGCTGTTCGAATCATTGTGCCAAACCTTGTAAGTGAGAACAACTAACGCCATATTATGTTTCAAACCTAGCTCATCTTCCTGGCATTTATCCCTGTCCGCTGCACCTGGATTCGGCTAACTTCGCTCGTTCCCATCGGTCCGTCACTCCCTCTACACGTCACTTGCACTCAAGCCCTAGCCGTTATTCTTACGTGGATGGCTGGTACAAATCACGGGAGGCATGATACCCTCCCGCATAGTCACTTCCGGATCACAGAATGAATCGTAAGATGTGAATTACTAATCCTATCGGAGTCTTTGCACTGCGGCTGTGGACACGGATGATGTGGTCCCAACATAAGCATGGAAACAGGAGGTGGTGCCGAGTTCTTAATGTCCAACAATCAACCCCATGGTCGGTTAGGAACATGAGGCTAATGTGTCACGAAGCCACCACCCAGTTGGCCAACTAACCCACACGATGCTCGGTCAACTCGTCGGACCGGTCACGGACGTAATTGATTTTTCGAACATATTTCTGGATTGCTCGATCGGATCGATTTGATGTCAATAAATAGTGTGCTTACTAATCCTATAACCTTAAAAAGGCGACGGGGACAATTTGGTCGGTTGCGACATTCTGAACGTTTTGGATGTGCGGCGGAAAAATGTGTACATTTCCGCTTTCCCTTCCCTTTTTTCGGCAGTTTTCGGCACGCCACCTCCCCTCGATTTGCACAATCCGCCTTTTGTCGAACCTCTCCAAGTTAGATTGTAACATGTCGTTATCACCGGGTCATCATGCACCGGGACTTCGAGATATATGGTTAGATTCGGCGCCGTCGAGCAGAGTTCAAACCTTGCTCGAGATAGATCCCAATCTGACCTTATCCTCCCGCTGCTAACAATCGCTAATCCGATCATATAAAACTCAATCTTTGTACTTAGAACCAGGTCCCACTGTCCAAAATCTTTGCATTATGCAGATTAGAAATTTCGAAAGTCGATGTGTTTACAAAATCTCGGTGGTGCAGATTTTGATGTCAGCGTGGGGACGAGTGGGGCGAGGAGTAGGCGTGTGCTCGCTCGTCAACATGCCTTCCGACTCTTCGCCATCTATCACTCGTAGCCTAGGCCAGATTCCTAGCTCTTCTCCGTATGGTTACCTTCCGATGGTTTCAATACAGAGTCGAGACTAGCAGCCGTGGGAATGAAAGAAATTGGGTTTGTGCGGCGCGCCACGCGCCAACTGCCGCAGTCCAAAACTAAACACCCCTGATTCGTTACGAAACTCATGGCGAACAGTTTGAGTCTTACGCCCTAGTGCCACCTCCCGCTGCGCAACCCGGTTTGCGCCATATTCCACTTTACCCTGTGTCAACGAGGTTGAGTTTTCAATCACTAGTTTTGAACAATTTGCTGGTGGCGTTGGCTGGATTATCTGGGCGTTAACAGTGCACGCATGAGTCGTTCGCAGGCTCGATTTACACACTCTGGTATGTCAGATGGACCTGGATGGCAATTCCGTTACCGAGGTTAAGCTTGTTTATGTGAACGCTCATGAAATTAGTAGACATCGGTGGGAGGTTTGCATACGACGATACCAAGGATGAATCGGAAGCGGCGTCAACCAACAGTACCAGTGCCTCTCACTGTGAATTGCAAGCGAGCCACTCCCACACGTCGGATCTTGGAAGCGATGGTGACGAAGACACGATAGCCCATGCAGGACCTGACTCCGTAGACCTGGCGGCTACTCCACGTCTGACCGCATCATCCGTGAGTTCATCCTTGTCAGAACCCCTCGTCGCCGCCACTATCGTCGTCACATTATTCGACGAGCGTCAAATGGGCTACATGTCCATCTCTGAGCAAATGCTGATCACGTCCAAGTTCAGGACGAACAGCTAGCGGCTTCCACAGCAAGTCTTGATCATACAGCTCTCCGTGTACGATTCCGATCTCGCGTACGGATATCAGCCGGGATGAGCCGGCGGAGGCTGTCTGATGCGATCTCCTCCAGCGCGTCTTCCGTCTCCAGCTCGTCTTCGATCTCGGCTCCCCTGCGCACGCATTCGACGGGAAAGAACGGCTGGGGCACACTAGGGAGCCGAGTGAACCTGCTATCGTCGTCGCACGCCGCTGCACCGGTTCATGGTCGTCAGTACGCGAGCGGTGGAAAGGCCCACGATGATGCCGGTGACGAGTATGGGAATCCGCGGACACCAAGCGCGAGGCCTTCCCTGTCACTCCTAGATGACGACGTCAATGAACGCACGCAACTCGTGACGACTGCTACCACGCGTTCCTATGTCCGAGATCGCTATGCACATGATTGGTATTTCAGTGAGCGGGAACGGGAACGACGTTGGAGAGAACAGCTCATGAACGAGGCTTTCGGAAAATGGCCGGAAAGGCTGTTTAATCGACACGTAAGTCGGTCGTGCTTTCAAATGTCAACCAACCAGCGCTAATACAAATGGACCATTGCAACCTCAGTGGTGGTGGTGGCATATAGAGCCCGTCTTATGCTTTTTATGCGACGACCCAGAGGAAGAAGAGTGACGTTTATCTTTGGTCCTCATTATTTATACATATTGGACTCCTCAGAATTGTATCGATGTCATCAAATCGTTTGTGTTGTCTTCTATGGATCACTGCGCTACATTGCTCTCTATAAATATCAGTTCTATTGACCGCGCTCGTATTTAAAGGTTTGAAGATAATGGTCATTAAGTCAATGCTTGGGGATCATCATGGTCGGAGGGAGTGTTGTAATGGGAGGGAGCAAGCTAGCTGCAGCCTTGCGCGCATTTTGGATAAGAAGCTGGTCCATGACAACGATGGCTGCCATTGCTTCGACGATGGGCACAGCACGAGGCACGACACAAGGGTCATGACGACCTCGGGCAGCCAAAGTCCCTGGAGTTCCATCGTACTGAGCGGTGTTTTGCGCCTGTGAGATGGTGGCCGGAGATTTGAACCCGATCCTGTACGAGGTGATCCTCAGATGACCAAGCAATTAAGTCGAGGATGAAATTTACCTGAAGTAAATGTCTTCGCCGTTGGTGATCCCACCCTGGATTCCTCCGCTCCAGTTGGTTGAGGTACCGAGCTTGCCATCTTTGAGCACGAAGGGGTCGTTGTGCTTGCTTCCGGGCACTTCGGTACCTCTGAACCCTGATCCGACCTCGAAACCCTTGGTGGCGGGAATAGAGAGCATGGCATGAGCCAATTTGGCTTCGAACTTGTCAAAGACGGGCTCTCCCAAGCCAGATGGGACATTGCGGATGACACAAGTGACTGTGCCTCCAATAGAATCCTGGGCTTCCTTGGCACGGATGATGCGCTAACCGAGTAAGATGGGATTAGGCAATCAATAGTGTGATATGGTGGGCTCACCTTAGTCATACGCTCAGCTGTTTCGGGGTGAGGGCAACGTGTGAGATGCTTGTCGACCTCTTCGCGGGTGATGGTTGCCAGAAGCTGACGGAACTCAGGAGAGATGGCGTCTTCGGCGTCGTCGTCGTCCCC
The DNA here is from genome assembly GCA_038090015.1 of Leccinellum albellum. Taxonomy (NCBI): domain Eukaryota; kingdom Fungi; phylum Basidiomycota; class Agaricomycetes; order Boletales; family Boletaceae; genus Leccinellum; species Leccinellum albellum. Next base: position 17,468 of record JBBPLX010000110.1, read on the forward strand.
ATCTGGGGTCACGGATGGTGGCGTGACGTTAGACGGTAAATGAATCTTGCCGACGGACGATACGAATGCGACGATTTCAATGCCATAAACCTGTTTGAGGTACTTCTCGGCGATTGCACCAGCGGCAACACGTCCTGTCGGAGCAGTCCTGTGAAGAGTGGAAAAATATGATCCATGAAAAAGCAGCTCACCGATTGTCTCACGAGCACTACTGCGCCCACCTCCACTGCTTGCCTTGATGCCATACTTTTCGAGGTAAGTGTAGTCTGCGTGGCTGGGGCGGGGATAGAGGTCTGTTTCAGAATAGTCTTTGGGGCGCTGATCCTCGTTTTTTACGAGAAGCCCGATGGGCGTTCCAAGAGTGACACCTTGCTCGATTCCGGATTGAATGTGTACCAGATCCTTTTCATCTCTCTGTCGATGGGATGTGAGATCAGGAAGATCGAGCTATGATTGAGCTTGCCGGAGTAGTGAGGTTGCTCTGGCCTGGTCTTCTCCGGCTTAGCTGAACTTGGACATCAGCAGCGGACAATTCGAGACCCTGGGACCAGTAAGAAAGATCGTCACGAAATGGGGCTCTGAGAAAGATGGTACATACCGGGGGACAGCCATCAATGATAGCGCCAACGGAAGCACAGTGACTTTCACCATAGGTAGTGACTCGGAAAACAGATCCAAAGGTCGACATTACAAGACTGGGATGAAAAGATGGCGGTGAGAGGTAAACAATAAGCGAGAGAATGATGCTGGGATACAGCGGACCTTTATAACGGGCCCTTATCTTCTCCGAGTACCACCCGAGTAGCGTTACCTAGGGCAGCGCAATGCGGTACTCGAGCGAGCTCCTTGAAGAAAATCTTGGGATGGTCCGGCAAACAAAAAATAGAGTCTTTGATTGACTAACTCGCTAGAGACCTCTTTGATCGGTCCGTTCGACGTCGCGCACTGTGATCTCGCTCCGTGGGAATGGCAGTGTGTGTCATGTCTGTTGTGGAAAGGGACTTCATCTCATCTCACATCAACCACAATGTCCACCAACGGTTCAGTGTCTGGCACTGTCGCTTCGGGCTCGAGGTCGCGCCCGCAGGCAAGAAAGAAGCCAAACGACGATGCAGCATACTTTGGACCACCTACCGCATCCAAAAGACAAGCAGCCGATAGGGCAGAAGGAGAACCACGCGTCAAAAGAAAGCGCGTAGAACCACTCAGAAAGGTGGACAGGACGGCCGATGCAGAGGAAGACAAATCGAGTGTATGTTTCAGTCTCTCATGATGCTGCGACGCCGCTTGGCGCCTGTAGTCTGATTCAAGGCGCTCCAGTATACTCACCGGACCGTGTCCAGGTCGATTTCAAAAGCTTACCGACAACCACCCTCCATCGATACATCTCCCACTTCAATATCATCCCCTTCATCAACCCCTCTCCCCTTACATTCGCCGACCCACCCACCCCTGCGTTCCTCCTGGAACCTACACCTCACAATTCTCGGGCGCTCAGCCCTCTTGTCATCCCGACGCCGGCAAATCGGCCACGAAGGGATCCAAAAGACCAGAGTCGGAGGCGCAGCTCGCGTCTTTTGGAGGAAAACGAAGTTCGTACACCAATAATGTCTGACGTCGCAGAAGTCCATACACTACTGGCGACCTTGGTTGAGAGACATTTCCAGGAATACGTGGTCAACGAAATCGAGACACTGGCATCCTTCATGGTCAAAACGAAATGCGAATGATGTATTTATAGACATGCGCAGGTCGCTGTTCGGCCAATGTTTTGTGCTTCCACTGCCTCCATCCTATTCAATTGTGCTCCCATTCACAGTCTGGGCTTAATTTCGTCGTGGATGAAAGACCACCACTGAATCTGACCCACCGGTGAACTTATCGATATGTTGCTTTGTACAGCCATTTCATACTCGGCGGGTTTTCTCCGCACTGCCGTCGCAAATCTTATCAGACAAGAGTTGGTTGCTGACTAATCACGATTGGTTCCGCCACACCAACCTGGCAAGCCAAACCAAGCGTAGTGTGCACTTCAGCCTGTCTACAAGCAAACATTAATTTGAGCCGCAACCTTTCAGGGGTGCATTCCATACGGTATGCAGGTCCATGGATCTACCCGGGGTTATTGTTCCCCGTCAGTCGATCCAGATCAGGGTTGTGCGACCGTCACTAGTGTGTTCCATTCTTCACTGAAGGAGCGCGGCCTTTTACTTTTATTAACGAATTTGATTAGCCCTCGTGTAAGGCATCTTGCAGATCGTCTCGCGACCTTTATGGATTGTGCGTTTTTCGTGGTATTCATGAATGCATGAATGTTACTACAGTACCGCGACTACCATTGTCTTTCCTTTTGGTGGCTGATCGCATTAATGTCGGCCTCATTGCAGACAGGCTAGACCATCGCGGAAGAAAGGGGGAGTGAATGCAAAGTGGCAGACCCTTGCTGATTCAAAGCGCCACCCGCCACCGCACGACTACTTCTCACTTGCACCTCACCTTCGTCAGATCCGGGATCCATCCTGTCGGTCAGGCAGGCAATCTTTCGAAGACGCAGTGAATTACAACACTCCTATTCCGTACGCCCTAATCCGACAAATTTGATTTCGTTGGCCCTCAACCCCCCCCTTTTTTTTTCGTTTCGAGAGCGAGGAATAGGATCATTCCGTTGCTAGACAGGCCGAAGCCTTCAACTTCTTTTTTTTTTGCCTGCATAGATTCTGATCGATGATGTTTGGTCACTAGTGGACTGCAAAAACATCGACGGATCGAGTTCTATTTTGTTCACTGTGCGTTTGGCTTTTGCCGAATCCTACAAAAAAATCCCCGTTAAGACACTTGAACTCTAACTGGAACACTGTCGACAGGCTTAATCAAACTTTCTCTTCCTTTCTTTGTTCTTCAAGTCTTCGACAGGGTCATGTCTGCCTCCGTGGGCATCATTGGCGAACCCCCTGGGCGCATCACGTACACTCTCAATATCAATATCACATACATACTCTCTCGTAGAACCCCACGGCGTTGGTTTAGGTTTCATTGTTCAGCACGTGGATCTCTTAATAATACTAATGCTGCGCGCACGTTCCGCTTATCCCCTTCTTTATGGGCGCGTTATCGTATTGTTATTTATAACTTGTCATTATTATTGATTGCGGTTGGCAGCCATACACAATAATTTAAGACAATGGCCATTTCATTTGATGGCCGACGGCACTGCCAACTGCCTACTTGGGGAATAGGCGGTGGTGGCAAGGATGGGACGAGTCATGAGGCGAGGATAAGACACCGCTCCTTCCCACCATGCGGGAATACGAGCATGAACGGTCACTGAGAGGTTAACATGCCGTGCATGTGCATGCAGGGATGGATTATGTGCATATATATGTGGGGAGGAAGGGGGTAGGGTGGGTGGAAGGACGGTCTTTAATCCCCATGCTTACGCTGATCCCATGTATGATCGGATCGGTTCACCCTGGCGGTGAGTAACCTGGCGTCGTGGATTTCGTATCTTTGCTTGTACGATTTCATTTCTGACAAGCTGTCTCTTATCGTGGAATTCTTTTTCATTTCTCATTTCCGGATCTCGACTGCAGTCTGACAACGGGCCTTAGCAAGAAGAACTATAATTGTACTGCACAATGCTCGCTTAAGCGGGTTAACGTTGCAAGTTCTCGAGCGTCATGCCAGGCGGTTTGATCTGAATGATGATAGAAACGTAATGTTCGCAGCCTTCTGTGCGAGATGACGGGTCGATGGTACAGGTTTAGTGCCACTCCACCTTAAACTGCCGTGAAAGGTAAAAACGATACGAGACAACGACCAAAAACAAGTCCGACAATGACAATGACTCAATGCGATTCCGGGGTTTATGATCTGTGGTCACAACAGGTTATGAGCCCCGCAATGACATCCGCCACAAAGACCGGTTGAACCGTTGATCGAACCCGAGCCACAGCTGCTCATTGCAGCATCAATCGTTCACAATGCATATGATGATCTCACACATGACTGCAGGTGGTGCACTAAAACGTCTTCGATCACCTTGTTTGTCTGCGGCGCGCTCATCCACCTCCATCTCCATTATTTCCCCACGCACGGGAGAAAAAAAAAGTGACTATACTAGTTCAATTACTTTAGTCGGCGTTGATGAGCCTCCAAAGTCGATATCTGATCCGACGGCTAGCGCTGGGCGATCTAGAGGCCATGATCCCTCGGGGAACAATAAAAATAATATACAGTGTAACTTTACAAGTCTTAGGCAGGAACGGGCCGCACTGAACGTGGTGTGGCGAACCATCGCCATCTGACGCCCTCATCGCATGTACATAGGCCCCGTAGCCTCCATCGTGACGATTTGAAAGTCTCCATCCCCTTTCAGGGACTAAACCCCATTCAAATTTCCCTGGCGAAGTCGCGACACATGGTTGGCACTGTGATCGGAGGAACAAGGGATGGCATTGTTCTAAAGCCAGCCACGCGGAAGGCGGCAATGGAAACGTTCCGCGATCCCATATATTAAGCGTGTGATATATGTATCACGGGTTTGGGCAAGAAGGTCATTGATGCGGCCGGATGCGGCCAGCCGGGGCGAGGGTGTTGCGTTGCCATGATCGATACGGTCATAATCGAGTCAGATGAACACAACGTTTCGTATCGCCAACGCCGCATCGTCATCTGAACCACGGGGGGCTTCTTCGTGGAAATTCGGTGAAAGGCTGATAAGGAGTTTCTATTCAGGCAGATCTGAGATCAGCTAACCCCTGGCTAGTACCATCGTGGGTGGGTTCGCCGAAGCCATAAAAGTGCTTCAGCGCGTGGAGCCACCGAGACACGTCAAAAACATGAGGGAAATAGATCTGGCGGAGGCTGCTGTGCATGCCAGCAGACCGCCGCATTTGGCATCACTGCCGGAAATCATATCACAAGGCACTCAACTGTGGGGGGACTTGGCTAATTCTGCCGCCAGAGCCTCGGCGCAAAGGGAAATTTAGTTCAAGCACAGGAGGCCGTATTGCCGCCGATCAAGAGGAGCCGACGAGGCGCATGATTGGGGACAGGTAGGCGACGCCCTAATTGCGACTATTTAGACAACCACTGGCAGCATCTCCCCCCCGCACAATTGGCGATATTGGGCAATGTACGCAATGGAAGGAACGCAAAGAAGATGGTGTTTACTTGATATATATATAAATTACAGCGCCACTCACAGAACGCCATTGTTGACACGGTTGACAATACTTGCGTGAACCCATGACTAACCAATCCAAGGGCCAGAAATCAATGAGACATAGCAATCTATAATTATCAAACAGGGGCATGCTGCGGCGCACGCCCAGCGCTCCAGTTTGTCCGAGGGCAAGGGCCGGCACCGAGACATGATGGGAGGCGAAGCGAGTTGGTTTCTCGTCTATAAGGGTGGGGCGTAGCTAGATCATGGGCCGCTAGTGGTTGGGTAAATAAAATGGAGGTGGCATCAAATCGTGCTGCCCACCAAGAATGGAAAGATCTGGAATGTAACCCCGCAGTTTGAGGGGCCACAGTACTACTCAGACAGCCGCTGGGACGATCCGATCCCGAAGGACTGGTAAGTACTGCACTCACTGCCCAACTTGCATGCAGGTCACATATTTAATTCTAGAAGGCGGAGATTCGCAGATGCGGCTCAAACACGTGTAATCAAACTAGCCTTGACAAACCGTGGGAGTTTATGAAATAATTTCTCAGGGACACAATCCGTTGGCCTCGATACTATGTGATCTACAGTATCGCTAGTCACCCACTATTATCCAGTGGCTCAGGAAGCGGAGTCCGATCCGGAACTGGGTCGCTTTTCCAAAATTCCATCCACAATTCCAAATTCGAGGGCTTCTCGCGCTTGATAACAGAACGTGAGCCTGACGATAAATTGCATGTTGCGTCAAATGTTACCTGTCATGAAGTAATCGCGTTCTAGCGCCTTCTCTGGGAGCATCGTCAGTTTCAGTTCAGTCCAAACCCAATCCAGCCTGAGAGGGCACACATACCGAAGCGTTCCAGCCCCGTTGCCTCACTCTCGCCTTCTTTGGCACAGTGTCGCTGATATATACCCGTTAGTAGTTGACGCACGCGCAGTATCTCCTTAGCATGGATCGCTATATCGGATGCCTGCCCAGAAGCTCCGCCAGACGGTTCTAGGGGCGGAGAATGAGTGCTGGTGCTAGTATGGCAGTGCAGACTCTGGCCTCACGATGAATCATGATGCTGGCATTCGGAAGACAGTGACGTTTTCCTTTTTCACCTGTGAACATGCTCAATTATGATCAACGAACCTTGAGGTTGAGGCACGGACCTGCAGCGAGTAGCAAGGAACCCATCGAACACGCCTGTCCAACGCAGTAGGTATGTATCGGTGACGAAACGTACTGGCAATCTGCGGAATGAATCATTTCTCGTCCCAACACCTTGGATTATGAACCGGACCTGCATCTGTAATCCATCAATTCAAATGCTTTATAACAAAACACCTCACACTTACAGTGTCATAAATAGCCAAGCCTGCGGTCACACTTCCACCGGGTGAGTTAATGTACAGGTGGATTGGTTTCGAAGTTTCCTCCGCTTCTAGAAAGAGCAGCTGAGCTACAATCAAGGCTGAGTCCGTGTCTCTGATCTGAGGTTCCATTCAACGGTCGGCGTTAGCCCGTGAGCATCAAGTAGAGTCAACCTTACGGGTCCATGGAGCATGATCACTCGCTCGCGCAGAAGTCGAGAAAATATGTCATACGAACGTTCGCCACGGCCCTACGTGCGCGAGGCCTGTGAGGGGTCCTGTGCATGGAAGAAGCTGCTGCTGTTTGTACCCACAGTCTGTTCAATCACAATGGGCACGAGGTTCGCCGACGGTGCATCCCAGCGGGAAGCAAGTGGGTGAAAACGGCGACTAGGCTGCGTGGCCAAGAGAAGCAACTGCTTGCTGGCCGTTCTACATGCGTTCCTGAACATTCTGGGGTGATACCGGGGTAATTATGCTCAGTACTGGTGACAGTCGCTGAAGAGATGCAAGTTACTTATTGATCACGTGATCTGGTACGGGCAGAAAGTTTGTTGCACAGCGGTCGCGCTTAAACGTTCGACACGACACGGCTGGCGTGCCATTGCATACGACGCGTATGAGGTATTCTATTGTCCTTATCCTACGTAACTAATTCCTTTCAGACTACTTTGCTGGTCCTGACCGCGATGGACGCGCACCACAGGTCAACAGAGGCACCCATGGATTTTCAGTTCACATCTCGCCCTTCCAGCGGTACGAAGCCAGTATGGGCGTCATCTGTTGACGATGCAAATGCACCCCGAAAACGTACGTCTCCATCTCCTTCATGCGCCTGTTTATGTGCATTTCGAGCGATGGCATTCCCAGGTCCTTTCAATGACCTGAATCCTGTATCCCTAGGGTTTCCCGCATCCCCTACTCCTATGTTTGGCGGGAACCGCAATGTACCTTTCATCTTTCAGAGCCCTCCACCGCAGACGAACCCACCCTATCCGTGGGCACCACCACCGAACTTCTCTCCCCAGAAAGCTTTCCCCCAGCCTCCTACTATAGAACTTCGCGATGTGGACATGTCTGATCTGAGTCCACCTAAGGTAGAGGAAGGTGAAAAGGAAAACGGTAGGGCTGTGTCAGCAGGTGGGTTCAGAAGGGTATACAAGTTACGACAGAAAGCACGCACGCAGACTCATTCCAGGCGAAATGACGAAGATCCGGAACAGGCAAGCGAGGATGACAGTGAAGACGACAGAATTGCCAGACCCCTGACGCAGAATACGTCAAATCACTACACCCTCAACATGCCTTCCGCGCCAGCTTCTCAATCTGACATGCCATACGTTTTACTCGGGTGAGCGCATGCACATGTGCGTGCTGGAGGGCCCTGACACGCCTTAGCTATCTCCAGTTTTTTTTCAACTTGGCACTTGTGCTGCTCTTCTTGTATTTGCTCGTCCAATTCATTCTCACAGTGCAGCGTGATGTTGAACACCGAATTTCGGACTACTCCATGGGTGAGTCCCTACGTCTACAGCTGTGGTCATGCACCGCTTATTTGTTATCAGATATTGTACAGGAGATCGGAGTTTGCGCCGCTCATTACAGGAACAATTATTGCGAGACTAATCAAATCCCCGCGATGACTCATCAATGCTCTGCTTGGGAAACTTGCATGAATCGCGATCCAACCACAGTTGGTAGGGCACGCATTGGTGCTGAGCTCATCGCCGAAGTCGTAAATGGTTTTGTTGAACCCATCAGCTGGAAGACTCTCGTAAGTGTTTCACCCCAATGAATGTTGTTACAGCTTTTCTTGACCACCCAACTCAATTTGCTCGACGGTCGATAGGTGTTCTTGTTGACGTCATTGACCTTCCTCACAATGTTTGTTAACGCGCTGCTATCGTTATACCGGTCACGTCACCAACCAGCATCCGCGCCAACTTCGTACCCCGTCCCGCCACTTTCATCCTTTCATCAGCCTTATCTCCCATCAAATGCCAGTTCAGAGACATATCAAAAAGGCAAGACTGATGATTCCCGGGAAGCTGCACCACGCCGAAGGCGGTTGGAAGGCGGACAGTCAATTAAAGTGAAATAACGTACCCATAGTTGCATATTCAGCCACTCGGATCACATGGATAGCCCTATAGAAGCCTATTGACCTCTATTTCGTTGTCGCTTGAGCCGACCGCATCAAGTTATATAACCCTCTGGGGAGTGGGGGATTAAACGAGTGACCGAGATATCGAGATATCGTATTTGCCCCGTCGGGTGAAGGCTGGTCGCTCAGGCACTTCAATGCCTACGCCCCCTTTCATGTTCCTCTATTCCGAGACCACCCTCCTGGTTGATATTAAGACTGCCTAGCCAGACGCGGGCGAGCGGTTGTTCCGTGGAGTGGCGTTGTTGAAATACACTTCATAATATACTAAGCAGTCGGCGACTCTGCGGGCATAATCATCCGGGGCCAAACCGAATGAAGCCAAGCCACCGATAGCCTGGCATGTTTCGAAGAACAAAGAAAGAAAGAAACTTGATGAGGTGGCGCTGAAAGTTTCGGGGAAAAGGCAACCCCGTGATGCGGCAGACGATTGCCAAGGGCGAGGCGATCGACTGTGCGATATGTCGTACGGTCGTCACTGTCACCGGAGAGGACTTATACCACACGCCAACCAGTCGGAATCGGGTACCAGTTGCCCGCCACTGCCGAAATCCTGCCATCGGACATCGCGCGGCAGATGGTGAATTGCGGCGACGTCATATCATATCATCTATCACTTCGCTTGGCCGACGTGCCGCTGGTCCGCACCCGCAACGATAACGCCCTTGTCTTGCCTTGCTTGTCTATCAAGCCCCTGTCAAACTACGTTGAACGTATTCACATGGCAGTCAGCAAGGCACGGGAGATGATGATGGAACTTAAAGCGCAGCCGGACAGCCAGACTCAGTGGTGGGGGTACTGTCGCCACTTGTCAAGAAAATTCGAATGTGTCCAAAATAAACACTGGCGGACAGCTCGATTATGAAGATGAGATAATGGTGCCCCTTGCCTTTAAACTATTTAATCCCTCGAGCATGACGATATGACACTGTTGTCGTTTTTGCGGTTGGTCGGACTCTCACTTTGTCCAAAGGCTCCGAATTGAGATCCGGAAGAAGAATGAATGAGTAATAGCAAGGATGTAGGGTGGGACTTGAGGGCGGATCTCGCCGAGGAAGAAACAACAACGTTCGGGGCGGCGTTAGATCTCATGATGACGGGGCCACACCGAGTGGTGCCCGACTGACGTTTCAAGTTTGAAGTGGTCGTCCTGAACGATGTTTTGTCTGCTGCTACTGTGGTGATGTGAGTCAAAAGACATGGACGTACGTGCGGGCGTAAATGCGTTGGTAGTAGTGATGTGTTGCTTGACGAGCGGTCTACGTCCATCCAGTTCGAGGTGGCTCACATATTTAGTACCAGGAACGATCTCCTCTGCCACATGTCATGAATGTTCTGTCCCTCCCTTTGGTAGTGAAAGGGCATGTCTAGCAGGGACGGCGGCGGCGCAGATGAAAATCCAGATGACAGACAAGAGCGACCAGATCTTTTCTGGCATCCCGGGTCCGTCACAACCTGGATCACTGGCTCGTGGGGCTTATCGATTCCGGTGAACCACGTGGCCCGCTAGTTTCCGCCATATCATATATGCGCTGCGCTGGCTCTTGGGGAAGAGCGCCGCAAAGTCCGGGATTTGATGCTACATAGGTATGTACTTACCCTTCGGAAGCAGAGAGTTTCCGGGCTCGATTTTCCGACCAGATAATCTCGCAGAATCCGAAACCGGAATCTTGACAAGTCTTGACAGCTTCCAAATGTATATACAGATATATCCTTTCCTACGTCCCATGGAACGTGTTTCCCCGATTAAGTAGGACAGCCGAATTCCATGAACTTCGTTTCTCAGATCCACGTTCCGTGAGATACGGCGATGGCCCGTGACGGGTGCGTTGCCGAATATGCATCGTGCACGGCTGCAATCCGCACAACGCTCAATCGAAACAGTTCATGCTGGGTACTAGATGAAAGACATGGATGTACAAGTAAAGATTCCCGTCCAACAATCCTCCAGTGCGGTGAGAAACCCAAGCGCCAACAGAGAGATATATGGTATGACAGATTCTCGAGGGACCTGCCGCTCGCCGATGCTATTTACTACCAGCTTTTGGCGCACGTGTGGCTGCCTCGGTAGCAGCCTTCTGCTCGTCGTTTTTCTAGAAAAAAAATACACTATGTCAGTCGTCAAGTTGGTATCAACGGTCAATACGAGGCCAGTCATGCCTTCTGCTTTGCGCGCAGGATCTCAGCGTCACTGTATGAAAACGGCCAAGTGAGAGAGAAGAAATGGAATAACTATATCCTCTCATGCTTACGCCTCCTTGCGCTTCGCGAGGGTGGTATTGCTTTCCTTTGCCTTCGATTTGTTGAGGGTTGCTTGTTTCTTCGCCGCCTTTGCGCGGTCCATCTCCCGTTGGTTTCCTCCTGATCAGATATCAGCACAGATGTTGTGAAATAGTCTCCAGGACTGACGAGTCATGGTTGATACGAGAGGTGTAGATTGGATTCGATCGATATGATACTTAGCTTTCGGGGCGGCGAGGACAAGATGGGGGAAAGACAAATACATACAAACAATTGGTTATTCATGGAACCTGGAAAAATTCTGGCCTGAACTTAGCTGTAATGCAAAGGTTTTTTTTCGGTCCTCCCAAACTTTTCATGGATCTTCCCACACTTCTCTCGATTTACACGGCCTGAGGTACGTCCGGAACGATTCGACCGGGAGCTGGTGCCGTATGATATCGATTAATATTGATCCCCTTCAGCACTGCGGAACCCACAGTCTGCCGCAGGTCTGGCCTCGGTGCTTTTCTTTTTTGCATTTTTCCCTGGCAGCGCAATCCTTTCGGCTATCTTTGCGGCACTGTCAGTTGACCAACGACCAGTTGATCGTTCCATGGAACACTATATAATTATGTATGTACCTTTTCTCCGAAAACACAAGGGGGCGATTTGCCCGCAGTAGACGTTATTAGGTTCCTTGGTAGCAACGGCGTCGTTAGATTCTGAACGTTTCGAGCTTTCAATTACGGAGAACGCCCACTATTAAATAAGTGTCTACGTCGAAGCCCTTCGATCACCAACTAAACCCCACAACGAGGCTCAAATTCTTCTGGTTTCGGTTTGGCACCGCACAGGAACGACCCTTGATTTTCCTTTTTCGCTGTTGGCCACCCAATCGCGGTTCTCGCATGGCTTCGGGAAAGTTGTCAGGCGATAACGTTGCAATCTGTCCTTCGGAGATGGAGAAGTGCCCAGCTCGATGCAACGTGGGCGTCTGCCATGGATACGTTCCCGCGGAGATCATTGTCCACAAAAATCGCCGTCTACGTCGTAGGTCTGTTCGGATACAGTCCGCTATTGTAAGCTGCGACGTACTATCCCCATACCACATATATGAGTCGGAAGAGTCAATCTCCGGCCTGCGACAAAACAGGTGCCAAACGGTGTGTGCGTTGCACAGTCAAAATTTCGCCACAGTTCTCCCGTGTCTGTAACAGTATTAGTCTAAATCCTGTTCAGGGTGTGACTGCTCGGCTGAATATTGTAATCGGCTACCAGTTTTTGCGCCTCCTAAACGTCGACCCCACAGTGCACGTCATCTTTCTTTACTGAGAATCCATCCTGAACAAGTAGGCATCGATTCAAATGAGCAGTGCGGAACACTGCGGTGCGGTCTCCTGATTCCCTTTTTATAGCTGAGCTCGCAATGAGCTGTAGTAAAGCCGTCTTTCCCGATGAGGCTTTCACATGGCGTATCAGGGCGTAGCATCATTTTCCATTTCAGCGAGCGATGCTGTCACATCCGACTTCCTCCGAGATGGAGCCTGGAGTTCGGATTTGATATCGGGCCGGATAATCTTGACGATCCCTTCGCGAACGTGCTGAATTAGACAACCGTGCGGCTGAGAGGTTGTCTCGCAAGGGGAAAGGGTAAGGAAGGGGGACGAATTATTAATCCGTATGTGCAGGGTTATCGATGGCACATGATGTAACTAAAAGGTAATGGGGGAGATACGGAGATCACCAGATCTTGAGCACCCACTTCGCCATATGAAGCTCCCGAGAGCGACTTTGCGTCGCACCGGCAGGCGCGGAACAACCGTGCACTGGCAGTCGTATCGATTCATTCATTTGATGCTGACACCCATGCCACACCGCATCGAGATTTCGAAGCCAGTGCTCCCAACTTACCAGGCTCCTAACGTTAACACTTCCGGCCATCCCGTGATTTTAGATTGGCTGGTAGCCCAAGACTAGTACTAATATGCGATAAATTTGCCTCACCTTGTACTAACCATTTCAGGTGTAGAACTGAAGGACGCGAGCGAACTTGCAGATTTATGGATCAAACTAGTAGTATGTAGCGCACAAATCTTAATTAGGTTCCGGAACCATCTTGTTTAGTAAGTTCAAGTTGGAGGGAGAAAAGCAAAAAAAAAATAGGAAGCTGCCAGCAGGATTAAGGGCGTGCTTATCTAATTGAATAGCCCGGCCGGTTAGGTGCAGGCTCGACGGGGTTCAAAATCATCCGAGTGTAAGAGCACGGTGGGGTGTGAACTCTATCGGGGATAGTTTGAAAGGGCAAAAAAGCATGTCTCGGTCCTAAGAACAGACAAAAGATGGCCGCCCATCTTTGTACAAGAAGAGGGACAATACTCATAATGGATGTTACGATCAAAGGGACAGAGAGACAAAGTCCGCGCGTGCTCCATTTGCAGGACACTTGTCGTATTCGGTCGGTGTGGCGGAGTGCGAAAAAAAGGTTTCATGCGACGAAACGCTCTTCGCGGTGAAGGTGACAGGGGATGCGGCACACGTTACACTTACGCAGGGCGATGTGCAAGATTCATGGACTAAAGTGGACTAATATGTGTCAGCTGCTCCATGTATTTGCATTCTGATAGGGTAATTCATTCTGACAGGATCTCAGACTCAGTCACTGAGGATGTTCGTGTCGGATGACAGGTGGCCAAAAAAGGAATTACACGCGTGCCTGGGTACTTAACGAACGGCAATTTAACACGATCAATTACTGAATGCGGAATAGGCGGACCCTGGAAACAGTGCATGCTTTCCCAATGCGATCGCAAGAAAAGGCGGTGACCTAGACTGAGATATTTGATTTAAGGAAGCTTGAAACCGGTAGTTCGGTAGCCGCTCGATTGTCAGGAGGCGAAGCAATCGCCTCCGAGATCTCATAGTTGCCAGCAGCTCATGCTGTAATGGTTCCGAACGGTTCGCTCGGCAATGAGCGCATTAGGACAAGGTATTGCATTGATTGGGACACAGCACGAAGGAGGTGGAAGACCCTTGTCCAGATTGTGAAGTAGTATGTACATAACGCCTCATGACGCCTTGGCCTCAGGGCCGAAGGGAACGATCGTGGCTACAAGAGTAGTAATGGAAACTGAAGTAAGTGCGCGTGTCCAAGCGGGTGGCTTCCTGTGATGATCCACGAAAAATTGTTTCTAGAACAGGTAAGGAGAAGGTGGCGGGCGGACGTGGACAAGAGCCCGAAAGGGAGGAGACTCTTGGCGGTGTTGAAAAAAGGGGTTGTCCGTTAAGCTCTTTAACTCACGGTTGGACTGCCAGGATTGGATAAGCTTCCACGGGACTCCACATGCGCGAGGACATGTGGCAGCTGAAAAAGAAAGTAGCCGCGACGGGCAACGGCAACGTGGCCGTAAATAGTGGGAGCAGGCACGCGGCTATTTGGAGACGAGAAGGATGTCATATATCGGTGTATATTCAAATCAGACCTCCAACGCGAGATCACTGCACGCGCGATCTCAGATCTGTCACTCGCCTGCTTGATCGACTTTGATCGTGCGACTGGGGTGCGAAGGGCCCTGATCTCCCCTCTCCCGCACCGTTTTTTCATATATATATCACCAGCCTCGTAAGTTTGACAGCTTTTCCCCCTCTCCCTCCTCGTCACCTCCGCAGTCCTCCTGGCGACCGTCATGTCCCACCGACACGTACCCCGTCAGCCAGACCGGGACGTCCGTATGCATGAGCCCGCTCACCCCCACCCACACGCCCTCATTACCCACCCACCCCACCCCGCTCCCGCTCACCCTCCACATCTGAACGGCAACTCGGCTGCCCTCCCCTCCACTCCTGCCAGCCTCTCAAATGGTTCCGCTCATCCCCACCCACCCTCGAACCAGATCGTATCCCCTGTCGTTGTCCCCAATGTGCCACCCCCAAATGGCGCAGCACCCGCTTCCTCGAGTGTAATTCATAAACTCGCCGTTGCGAATGAACAAACATGGCTTCTTATTGGTGCGCTGAAGCCCACTTTTTCGGGTCTGTGTTGGGCCTGAAACCGTATTTATTTCCCAGGCCGCGTTGCGGAGCAGATGGGTGATCTGGAGCATGCCATCACAGCATACGAAAACGCGCTGCGGCACAACCCGATATCCCTGTCAGGGCTTACACAAGTCGCGGGAATTGCTCGGATCAAAGAAAACTATCCAAAGGTAGGCTAAGCGTTTCTGCCAATCCCGTTTTGAAACCCGAGGATGTCCGTCACGGAGGCCGCCGTGACATGGTCCTTGTTCCATCTTATTGTTCTTTTCTCGCCAGATCCCGATCCCGATCCTGATGTCACTCATTTCTATTTTAGGCAATCGAATACTTCCAGCGCGTGCTACAACTCCAAGAAGACAACGGAGAAGTTTGGAGTGCTCTCGGTAAGCCAACCACCCCCGATACTTCTTCCACCAGAGCGCCGATACTATCTCCATTTTAGGTCACTGCTACCTCATGCAGGATGATCTCCAAAAGGCATACTCGGCCTATCAACAAGCGCTCTATTTGCTACCGAACCCCAAGGTATTCCACCCGTCTTCGACCACGCCACTCTATGTCTCACTTCCGTCTTTCCTTCTACAGGAGGACCCTAAGCTTTGGTACGGCATCGGGATCCTCTATGATCGGTACGGTTCCTTGGACCATGCTGAGGAAGCTTTTGCGTCCGTCCTCAAGATGGACAAAGGTTGGTGTTTGCTTCGACTTGTTGTGGCACTTTTATGTACTCATTTAGCAGAGTTAGATTTTGACAAGGCAAATGAGATTCTTTTCCGTCTCGGCATTATCTACAAACAACAAGGGAAATACGAAGAGTCCCTTTCCTGCTTCGATCGCATACTCCGAAATCCCCCCAGTCCACTCGCTCACGCGGATATCTGGTTCCAGATTGGCCATGTTTACGAACAACAGAAAGACGTAAGTCCGGGTCGACTTTCTCACTCGAGTCATGCGGTTGATGAACATCCATCCCATTCAGCATAGTCGCGCCAAGGACGCATACGAGCGCGTCGTTGTGGACAACCCAGGGCATGCCAAGGTCCTCCAGCAGCTTGGCTGGTTGTATCATCAGGACGGTTCATCCTTCCAGAATCAGGAACTCGCCATACAATATCTCACCAAGAGTCTTGAAGCTGGTTAGTTTTGTCTGCGTCTTTAGTGGGTTCTATTCATTATCTTCTTTGCAGACCCGTCGGACGCCCAAAGTTGGTACCTTTTGGGTCGTGCCTACATGGCTGGCCAAAAGTATAACAAGGCATACGAAGCATACCAGCAGGCTGTCTATCGCGATGGTCGCAACCCAACTTTCTGGTGCTCCATCGGGGTGCTTTACTTCCAGATCAACCAGTTCCGCGACGCGTTGGACGCATACTCGCGTGCTATCCGAATCAACCCGTACATCTCTGAAGTTTGGTTTGACCTCGGCAGTCTTTATGAGAGCTGTAACAACCAGATCTCAGATGCAATCGATGCCTACGCGCGGGCCAGCGAGTTGGATCCTGGAAATCACGTAATATCACAGCGCCTACAGCTGTTGAAGAACGCTCAGGCAACGGGCGGGCAGTTACCCGCCGCACCTGGACCTCAGGATGTTCATCCGACAGCTTACGCGAGCGCCGTTGTACCCCCTCCTGGTCTCACTGGTCCTCCTCTCCTCCTACAATCAACATCAACGTCAAGCGTTTCACGCCCTTTGTTCAGATCGGATTCCCGTGGTCCGTCAAACGGAGACAATGTCCACTTGCCACCGCCCCCTGCACCCGTTGGAGGGCGATCCTCGCCTGGACCATTCCGAGGCGGTCCACCCCCACCTGTTGTACTCGACGAGTCGCGCCATATGCCCTCCTCGCACACCCCGTTGGCTCCTATGGATGTGGACCGCCCACCGCACCACCGTGACTTTCCCGGCCCTCGTGAGCCCACTCGTGGTCCGGCTGGTCACCAAAATTTGCTGCTGCATCACCCCGTTCCGCAGCCTCAGGTTCCCACTGAGGAACTGCGCGCTTCCGCTGCCCATGTGACCTCTGGGCCTCAGGAATACTTCAACCGTCCCATTCGCGCCCCATCTGCGTCTGCTTCGCCTCCACCACCGCCACCACGTGCCCGCTCCCCTGGACCGGGGTACCAGGCGTATCCCCCGTCCAGTCGTCAGCAGGTCGGGCCTGCCGCACCGACGGCACCGCGATCTCCTTATCTGCGCGAGCCAATCCGTCAGGGTGACCGCGATATGCCATGGGAGCGTCGTGGGCCACCCCCTGACCACCATCGAGACTGGGAACGCGGGCGACCAGATTACCCCGGTCATCATTCGCAGCAGCCATACTACCCATCCCGCTCGCCCGGCCCTCATCACCGTGGCGCAAGCCCAATGGAAACATCCCCGCGTTCAGCCCATCCTTCTGCTCACCATTCACGTCCGATTTGGGAATCAAAACCACCCATTGGTCCCCCTCATCCCCGTTCGCCTCCACCAGGACCGTCCGCGCCACCCGAGAGTGGGCATTGGCGGTACGACCCGGCTCGGTTTGACGCGCGTGAGACTCCAAGACAAGCAGAACTAGGACCGGATCAACGCCGACCATCAATTACGATGGCGACATCGCCAGAGGGCGCTCCCCGTGTTCCCCTGCACTCAAGCGGCAATAGCAGCATGCGCATGTCCGAGTCCCCAAACTCGACACCTGCTCCTGATGGGAAGGATCGTCGGAGGAAGCAGACTAAAGAGAGGGATTCTGACTCGCAGAGCGTGTCAGGGTCGATTCCAGGTGATGTTCCAAAGAAAGAGCGCAAGAAACGTCAGCGTCGCACAAAAGAGGACCAGCATACGAACTTGCCGGGGCCTTTCAAAGTCGGGTCGTTCTCTGCCAAGGAGGGACAGGATACATCGAGTTCAAATGGTTCCGGAAGTCGCTCGCTACAGCCCTCTCCGATTACCGCTACCCCTCGGCCCCCTTCGCGCGTCGTGGACGAAGACTATGATGAGGGTGTCGCGGATGCGCTCGTCGTCCTTTCTCAATCCCACACTGCGCCAATGCATTCGCCTACGTTGTCGAATGGTAGCAGACATACTGTGACATCTCCTCGACCGGGGGTCTCTCATCGCGGGTCGGTTTCTACGTCTGGCAGCCGCCCTTCGCCTCCTGGCGGAACGTCACTCAAACGGCCATTGAGCCCCGGCGTTGATGAGCTGGACAATAAGCGCACGCGAGTGGATCCCATGAAACGCGGGCCAACATCTCCCACGCGACATACTCCGGTCCCCTCTTCGAGACCCTCGCCAATCCCTTTCCGAACGCAACCCGCCTCTCATTCCCCCGAGTCCCGTCAGCATGCTGAAGTTGGTCATGCATACACCGCCAGTCCGCCACCCATGCAAGTGTCTCTTCCTCCTCACCCGCGACCGATCGGTGCCGGCCACAGTTCTCATACGACGTCATCGGCATCCATTGCCCTCCCGCCGATTGCGACGCTATCCCCTACCTCTACTGCGCCATCGCCCACTGACGACCGAATGACGATCGATCGCCGAACTGCATCTCCACCATCAAGGGGGAAGCTTTCTGACGTGATGAATCCTGCTGCAGGGTCTCCATCGGCGCGCCCCGTCACATCACCACGTATGCACGAAAAGAAGGATCCCTCCCCGGCGTAGTTTCGTTTCCTGGTTTCTTGTTCATGCGGTTGCGAGACCTAGTGTCTGAGCATATGACGAAAATGATGACTGCCCATTTGCACAGAGACCCAAAGCCACGTATATGTATTACTGAACATATGTACATGTATCTCAGTTGCACTCATTTTATAATCTGATTCCTGTCTTTTTTCTTTTTTTCTTTTCCGTATGTTTTGGCCTGTGGAAATGTCGAGAATATTAGGCATTGGGACTACGCTGCACGGTTTTCTTTACACTTCTTACTTGATTTTACCTAAGTTTTTTTACCACTTTGAATAATACACCAGACCTGGCACGTCAACCTCTTGCCTCCTTATTTATCCTGTCGGACTCAGGGTACTACGCACGCCTCAACCACACTCACACACGATTCATTTCGATTCATTCGTTTCTTTTCCTCCTTAGTTTCTACTCCCCTACTCAGCCACCGAGGGCCTACCGCGTGCAGCGCATCCCCGTTCTAGTTAATCAAAAAGTTTTCTTGGGAGGGAAGGTGGCTGGAGCACGCCGCACGCCTTACTTCAAGCCACGATCGTATTAATTGTCTTCTTACCCTGTCCTCCGTGCGTTCCGCTCCTCCCGGCGAACAAGTAACGGTGAGGATGACGTCCCTCGAGCACGTTTTCTCGGACCAACCACAGCAACGTCAACACGAACTGGAGCGTGGGTATAGATATGGGGATGGGTTGACGGACCGGCCATTGACTCGGGCTGGTTCGAATAAGAGTGGAGGGGGCACCTGCGAGGATACGGACGAGGGTGAGGAGCGGGTTGTCGAGGTACGGGGCAAGCCGGAAGAGGAGGGAGAGCAGGTCGGCGTCGGTGTGGCGGTGAGTGGAGCCGATGATGAAGATGGACACGTGGATGTGGACGTAGACGTGGGAGAGGGTGGCGAGGAGAGGGAAGAAGAAGAAGAACTTGGGTATGAAGGAGAACGAAAGCCAGTAAGCATCATCGTAATCGGTGACGAGGCGACGGAAGACGAAAACGAAAACGAAAACGAAAACTCGGTTGGGGGCGAGGATTATGACGACGACGACGACGACGGGGGCAACCACAATTTAGGGGTTGCGAGCGCGAGCGGGGTGAGCCTCAGCGTGTCCGTGGGCTCCGACTCTGAGGTGTCTCCTTCTCCCCCTCTGCGTGGGCGTTTGTCTGGCGCGTCACCACCGGGTTCCGCCTTTCGATCGCGGTCGGGTTCGGGGTCAAGATCCGGATCACCATCGCAGTCACCCTCGCATTCGCAATCAGGGTCGCCGTCGAGGTCGTCGATTAAGGAGGCGTTGGAGATGGGCGAGTCGTCTACGGCGACGTCGTGGACGCAGGTGGACCGACCGAGTGGGGATAGTGAACGACGGCCGAGCGCGGATCAGCAGGTCAAGGGGAAGCTGACGCCAACTGAAGAGCCTACAGCAGAGGTGGGAAGGGAAGGGAGGGAGGTGGCGTTTGGACTGGCACGCCTGCGCGCGGATGCGAGTGGGGATCTCAAATCACGGAGGGAGGAACTGCTCGTGGTGCAAGAGGAGGATATAGATGAAGGGTGGCATCCGTTGCGGTACAACGGCAAGGAGCGGTCGCAAGAGGACGATGACGAAAAGGGGGAGGCAGACGTGGGTTCTGTTGGTCCGCTGGAGAGCACGCAAGGCGGCAAATCATCACTGGAGATGAACGAGAAGGAGCGATGGCAGGCGTTTGGGTCGGCTGGGCGGAACTCGAAGCATTTGCGTCTCGAGTTTAAGTCGCCGTCACCACATCCGTGGGACGAGACGGATCGACAGACAGACAACAACGGGACATACATGTCGGACTATTACTCAACGCTCAACTCGAAGAAGTTCGGGACACTGCAGAAAGGGTGAGCTCTTTAATCCGAATGCTATCTTTGATTTTGTTACTGATGCTGTTTGGACCTACAGCCGTCGACGCGCGCTGATCCCTCATTCAGCGTACTACTTTGGACCACCGGCACCTGATGCTGCGTACGGTTCACCTCCGGTTGGTCAAATCGGGGTGCATCATCCACGCGAAATCGTTCGGATCGAACGGGACTACGGGGGTGGTGAGTTGACTCAATTTTCGCCAATATATCCATTAGAACTGGAGGGACGGGTGAGTGTTGGCGAATTGACCTTTTGACGCGTGCCATTCATGTCTGGCAGATTACGCCGACTCAATTTCTACAGACGATCAATGACATCAACGAAATCCTGATATCGGCACACAGCGTGCGACGGGCGTTCGTCGACAATCTTTTAGCTGTTATCACGCTGCAGCTGTCGACGCTGGTGATGACGTCGCACTACACGAGGGTGAGCGATAGGACCTATCAAAACTGAGACAGGAAATGACCGTTGCAGGAAATGAGGCGATTGAAGCGAAAGATCGACGAGCTAAACACGCAACTGTACAATCCTGCGGGGCTGAATATTCTGTGGCCGCAAAAGGTTGCTTTTCTATTTGTGAGTATTCTTTATGTTGTCTGTGGTCTAGACTGAGGTTGAGAACGATCGATATCAGTTGGAGATCGAGTACTATGTAAGTCGGTTTCTTCTCATCTGCCAAGAGCAATCGCCGAGGTGATTTCTCGTGTTGCAGTAATACCCATTCATTGTTCCAACGGGGACGTAATACGGCAAGCGAATAATTTAGTATCTATCGGAGCCTATCTTTTTTTCTCAGAAGGCTATTCTACTATTTGATCTCTGTCTGGTTGCATATGTCTGGCAGTCTCTTTGTGATTTTTTTGCACACTCATTCATCCGCTCGTTTACAAAAGATGAATGTTATGTATTGCTTGGTGTATGACGACACGGATCGAATTCGTGAGGCAGGTGGCAAGCGTGGGAAAGTGGCATGTCATAGAAGATGACCCTATGAGCCATGTGGGCGCATTGTTGACAGCACGGTGCAGCGTCTTGGGTGTTGAGTCGGTCACACACAAGCGGTGATCGATTGTGAGACGGGATAGGGGAGGTGAAACAAGAACGCCGACGGGTAAAGGATGACGAGTTTGGGGATCGTTGCTAGTGTTGGCGAGAGGTGGGCGCTGACGCTGGGAGTCAGTTGTCGTCGGTTCCGGGGGTGGGTCGAGAGCGGATGTGATATATGAGTGAAAAGCCGCGTCGGCAGAGTTGTGAATCCGACGAAAACTTTGATGCCGTCGGGGAGACGCAAGCAAGAAAGCCGCGGATATATACATTTAATTTATACAAAATAATAAAAAATGAGGGGGGGGGTCGTTCTTGGTTGTTTGTCATGGCTTGATAGTTAGGTCTTGTACTAGAGGATATCCTACAGTACAACTCGACCACGATGAACTATCCCTCCATCTCCTCCCTTTGGGACATCCCTCAAAACCCTTCGCAGTTCTCTCAACTGCCAGACGACGACTTCCTCGCCCTCCTCCAGAAGCAGTTCCCACACCCCGACACCACCGATCCTCTACCCCGCCAGTCCCCAACCTCAGACGATAGCAGTCCCAGCCCTCCCAGCAACCCCGATGTCGCTTCCCGCCCAAATTCCCTTTACCTCCGCACCGCCGATACCGATGATGCCTCTCTCAAACGCAAGGCCAGCAGCGACGACCTCGAGCAGGGCCCCAGTTCAAAGAACCAACATACCGGTCCGTCTCCCGTCTTCCTCTCTCACCCGATCTCTATAACCACAGTCTCACCCCTCTTACATCTGCTCAGCCGACGACTCAAACCCGGCCAAAAAGCCCCTACCGTCGCGGCGAAGGTCCACAGGCAATCATCAGGTCAGGCCTCCGCCCGGATGTCCCCCATCACCCGCTTATCTTTTTCACTGCAGGACGAGTCCCGTCTTCTGAAGCGCAAGGAACAGAACAGGGCAGCACAGCGTGCCTTTCGCGAACGCAAGGAGAAGCACGTCAAGGACGTGAGTCCTGTGACCTACCCCCCTGTCTCACATATCTCATCTCTTCCAGCTTGAAGACAAGGTGGCTGCTCTCGAAGCTAAAAACGAGGCGACCGAAGCCGAAAACACGAACCTCCGCGATCTCCTCAACCGTCTCCAGCAGGAGAACCTCGCCCTCAAAGAGACTCAGTTCACGTTTGCGGTCCCAAAGCCTGCTGCCCCCCCAATGCCCGCTCCATCTCCGAGTACGTCCGTGCAGACATCACCCTTTAGCTTCTTTGGAGCCACGCCACCCTTTCCTCCTATGTCTGCTCCTTCTCAGCCCACTTCAAAGTCCTGTCTGTACGACACCGATATCGATTGGACATCGCTCACCACCTTTGATCCATCCATGCTCGACGAACCCTCAGAGGTACCGATGCAGACGGAACCTACCCCTTCTCCCTTTGGCCAGTATGCCTTGCCACAGTCGTACAAGACCATTGCAAACAACCCTTTACTCATGTCGTTTGTCGACGAATCACCGCCATCGGTATCAACCAATACCACGTCTTCCGCTGGTTCCTTTGACCATTTCTCGTTCAACAATTATGCCCCGTCAAGTAACGCATGGACCTCGACATTTCCCCAAAGCAACGGACAGTCCGATTTTCAACATATGAATCCCAGTCTTGACGAGCTATTCGGGGGTAATTTTGTCGCAAACCAAGGCCCTATTGATATCGGCGCACTGGTGGACAACACGTCCATGTCGCCCGTATCACACGCTAATGGCACGAAACCACCATCCACATCTCAGCAACCGACATCGTCGCCACTTTCAAACTCGAGTAACTCGTCGCCGAGTACGTCTAGTGGTCCGAGCCCGTTCAGTTGGACGACCATATCACAACCAGGAGAGAGCCCACCCTCGTCGACCGAGTCTACAACAGGTGGCAGCAGTGCTCATCCAATCGTCGTCAGTCGGTCTGACATAGCCAAACACATCGCTGCAGCGGGGCTATCACCATTCACAGATCCAGACTCGTGTCTCCGTAAAACATCTGACGTGTCGTCGGGGGACATCATTTCATGTCAAGGGTCAAAATTCCCCCGGACAAAGGAGAGCCCAGAAAACATTGAAGTGCTCAAGGCATGGAGATGTATCACACAGGATCCTCACTTCAAGGTTCGTATTTGTCCCCAATTGAAATCGACATGCGTCCTGAACGCGGATAACAGGATGTTGATATGAATGAGCTGTGTGCCGAGTTTGCAAAGAAGGCTCGATGTGACGGGACCAAGGTTGTTTTGGAGCCCGAAGGAGTACACCAACTGTTTGAAAAGTTCAAGAAACTGCAACCACAAATATCGCTACAGCAGGTAATATGCGATCTTTCGAGTTCGTAGCCACGTCGCCGACCGTTGTGCACTGTGGGCTGGCAGACAGATAGGGGTCATAATTGGGTTCTTTCTACGGCGTCTTGTTTATTTGCTTTTATCCTCGTTCGCTCATATGTACCATCGTGCTCTCTCTCATTCCAACATTTCTCCTGCTGTCCCTTTTGTCCACGTAGTTTGTAAACAAGCATAACTTAGACTAGTCCTTTTGTATGTCCACGCCATATTATTTTCCTCCCCTCTATCTTTCCGCGGAAGATCACATGTTCCATATGTTGTGTACTAGTAGTGTTCCTTTGGGCGGTTGGCAGTGCTCGTGGTGCACAGAATTTCGCCCCGGCGGGTGGGGCGCAACCCCTGTTATGATTCCGATGGAGATGTCATCGATTCAACGCCAGCTCAATCGCCCGGATCGGGTCATAAATATTGTGGCTATGTGGCAGCATTGAATACAGCGCCACTGGGCACGCCCATACGTACGTCCCATCTTCTCTTATCCCCTCGACACCCGAACCCTTCACGGCCTCTACGGCCAGTGCGTGAACTTTTTATCTTGTTCGATCAGACCCATCAGACCGCCCTGCCAGGGTCTTCTCGTTATCCCAATTCTACTCTAAAGTATTTTTAGTCGGCTAGTGCTGGTTGCACGATTTCCCCGTATAGGCACAGAGACCGCGGTGGTAGTAGCGGTGGTAGCACTACTATATATTGCTGCTGCTGCGATGACGGTGATGGTATGATACGATGCAGCCGAGTGATGCGGGGTGAGGTGATGGGCTGATCGATGCGATGCGATAGACCAAAATAATGATCCCTCCGAAAAATCGGAATTCGAGATGCACCAGAATTAAACTAGGAAGACAGAGTAGCATCGACAGAGGAGTACGAGTTTCCCGGGCCCCGACAAACAATCATATCAGGATAGAATACTCCGGGTTCTTATTAGCTTGCCGGGCACGAGGGACGCGCAAGCAGCTCGGCGAGGAACTGCCACAGCCCCGAGTTACCAGGGGCACATCATGTCGGAGTCGAAATTGGAATCAAGGAATGAGCTCTGGTGGAAAAAAACACGCACGCGCAGGGGGGTCGTGCTGGGGTATTATACATCGTACATATATGTATGTCGTTAGCAGACCCGGCTGCGGCAGCGGTGAACGTTTGAACGCGTGACGCTCCATGACTTGGTATAAATGATTGGGCTCATACGGTTCGGCCGACGCTGAACTCTCGATGGAGTGATTACGACAAGATCACGATCAACTCGTAGATCGACTCGTACCGTGCTCGCCCTGGCCCGGGGGGCTTTCACGCGTTCATTCAACGAGTTCAGTGCCGGCAGAAGGGGTACGGCCCGAGAAAACTCGGGGGACACGGGACGGACAAAACGAAGGGGAGGTTGTTCCTGCATTCGGGCTTGTCGGACAATATGGTACGAGCCAACGACGACGACGATTGGTGATAGTAAAACCGCACCGGCGAATTCCAAAATGGCGCAGGTTCGGGATTTCGTTGGGTGACCGAGTGCGCGTGGCGCCACAGCGTATATGATCGTCATTCGTACGTGTGTGTGATAACAAGTTAGTGACTGGATTTCTGATGCCGACGGGATCGGGAAAAGAGCCACCGGGGGAGATGGAGTGGGTTACCGGGTCAGGTGTGTGGTTGGATGGGGGCGAGAGAGGGCGCCGCGATCATGATTCCCTGGAAGCACATACCGTTGATCGGCACGAGCGGTGCTCGCTCCATCGGCGTGGTAGCGAGTAGCCTACTCGTCACCCGGGCCGTCAGCGGCGATATACCATATTCGGTGAGGGTGGAATGGTCGTCTCGCCTCATTGTTCCCGTTCAATTCATATAGAGGGCAATGCAGCTCAAGTCGGAGATATGTGTGGAGCAGACGGAAGTTTTCGTGGTTTGCGTCAGGCTCGGATGTTCAGCGATTCGTGGGAATGAATATTCTAGGTGGGTCAAGTTCAACGAACATCACGGTGACTTCGCCTTTCTTGTATTACTATACCCTGTAGTAAGTCCACTCTCGAGAATCGTTTCTAAAGTTATCGATCGATGTATTCTATTCTTCACACATCAATATATTGTTATTCCTGCATGGACCAAAAGCGGAGGAGAAAGGGTCTGACAAATCCTTTCAAGAATCAGGACCGAAGCTCGCAGAAATGGCTTCAAAATAGCAAGAGGTGAGTGGCTTTCCGGCAGAAACTGCAGTGAGGATTGGTTAGTACGTTTACTGTCAACCCCAATCTATGTGACTCAATTTCACGACAAAATGTATACAACACATCCTAAGTTGCTAACCTCTGACTTGTCACCCTTATGATCCAAACGATGACTCAACGATTTATTTATCACAGGCTTTGTGCATGCCACATGCATCATCACAATGTCGTCCAATCTGGTGCATTTCCCCTGTAACTCGTTCTCGAATTCTTTGAAATGGGTGTGTGGTCAGTGGGACACCATTGCTCTGACTGAACTATTCAAAGGCTATTAAGCTGGAAGTGAGTGGAAAACAGTGAGAATGAGAATCGAAGAGCTTGTCACAATTTCTCTAACTGCTCATCAGGAAACATCATAACGGCAATTGCAATGTGACTGACCCTGATGTGAACAAACATCAGCCTGACGCTTCTAGATAAAATTCCAACTGTAACACCTTTTACCGACCTTGAGGCTTATGCCCGAGTGGTTGATCCCCCCCAGGACCCACCCTTTCTTATGTAACTTATGTTCACAGATGTGACAGGCTCGCTCGTTTACTCCTGCTCGAGTCACGATTTGATCTTGCCGCTGCCACGTCTCTGCGCCCAAACCCGATGAGACCAGATTGCTTGTTTCATCATGTGTTCGAGATCGTAAGTTGTATTAAACATTCAAGTTGAGACCTGGAAGTTGAAATTGAGCTAAGCACGTTTCCTGGAACAATATGTTGTCATGTGAAAACTATTCTACGCTGAATTGCTCGACGCGGCGAGATGTGAGACGTGCAGTTGTCGTCATTACTAGGGAGACAGCGCATCCTCAGGAATGATGCCAATGCATGGTACATAGTCAAGTCAACGACACAACACGCGCTGTAACAATGTAGGAACATGAACGTAAAGTCAGTGGGCTGCCTCCTAAGGCTCACTGTGCAAGGACTGCCGCGGGGGTAATGCTAGAGCGCCACAGGGGGTTACACATCCAAAGTCCCTTGATTGCGTTCACGGCTTCGTTTCAGGTCCACCATATGTTTGACTCACTGGAACTCTGCTTGATTCCAGCTCAGTTATGTTCATTGCTTCTCAATGTAACTACCTCTTTCTTGAACTGAAGTATTAACAGGACAAGTATCAAGAACTTTTGCTTGACACTTATGAAGTGAAATCTATTGTCAACAATGAATATTTCGATATGATAGGCCAAGGGTTGAGGTCGAGAATAACCTTCAAAACTTGTGAGGCTGAGGTTGAGACCATTCCACTTCCTGACCCTCGCATCTTGGCTGTCCATGCTGCAGAATGTATGGATGAGTCCTTACAAGAAGAGGGTGACATCTCCGTTCTGGCATAGCCAGGTGCTGGATATGAGCTGATTCGAACTTTGAGGAGAGCGAAGCTCATCGTGACAACGGTTTACATGATGTGCACGAGACATCATGACTCGGAACTAGTATAGTAAATTTCATAGGAGGTGCGCGACCGCAAGTTCAGGGTCTGTTATCATAATCATTGTGGGCTCTGCTGTGTAGTCGGCCTTACTAATGAACCCTTTTCTCCGGGTCCAGGTGTGCCCATAGGACTGGTTCATATTGCATGTACAGTACATAACCCGACGGAGCCATTTCCCTTCTGACAACCATACCACTTCACTGACATCCTGATTCGCTTCCGGGATCCACCACACAGACAATTAGTCCTGACCAGACCAGCAGAGTTTATAGTTCAAATCTAAACGAGTTACAGTTACAGAAACGCTTTAGCTTGTAATTGCCATATTCGCCCATATTCGCCGTCCTGGGCCAGCAATGCATCATGCGTACCCGCTTCCCGGATCTCTGCACCATCCATGTACCTGAAGAGAATCATCAATCAGCCATAACCCAGTGAGAGTGCGAACAAGAGGCTGAGGACGCACAGGATGAGATCTGCATGTCGCGTCAACTTTCCGAACCTGTGCGAGGAAAACATCATGGTCTTACTTCCCCGTAGGGTTCGTAGTCTCTCAAACAGATCTGGGGAGCGTGACAGAAGGAAGGTAAACAGCCCAATCGGCAAAGCGGAGGGGAATTAAGCGACGTACCATGCTCTGCGGTCGGGTCGAGTGATGCACTTGGCTCGTCAAATAGCAGAAGGCCAACGGGGGACTCCGTTTCTGATATCAGGGAGCGCATAAACGTCCGTGATCTGATACACATAGTAGATGACAGGAAATAGGCGGGAACGAGGGATTAGTACCGCGCTTTGCGAGATTAGCATGTCAGAAGTGACTGGACGTACACGGCTAGGCGCTGCATCTGCCCTCCACTCAACGTCGACGACTCGATTTCACGCAGGGAGCCAGCGCTACGAACGTTATTGTAGCCCAATCGGCGTC
Organism: Leccinellum albellum; assembly: GCA_038090015.1. NCBI lineage: Eukaryota > Fungi > Basidiomycota > Agaricomycetes > Boletales > Boletaceae > Leccinellum > Leccinellum albellum. The sequence continues at coordinate 45,932 of JBBPLX010000110.1, forward strand.
CAAAGAGCGTAGTGGTGCCTTCAGGCAGAGCGGAATAGTAATCCCTCACAGGTGGATCGAGGTAGGTATCAAATCCCTCTGGGAGTTCATCGATGAACTCCTCGGCGCCGCCTAGACGGGCTGCTTCACGTATTTGATCATCGTTTGGTGTGAGGTTAGGGTTTCCCAGGGCTATATTTTCTTTAATCTGAAAAAGGTTAGAAGTCATGCTGCAGTCCGATGAGATGATGAGCTGGAAACTAACCGACAATGGGAAGTGAGTATAATCCTGGAAGAGGATTGACATAGCACGGCGTAGATCAGCAAGCTTGAGTGTCTTAAGGTCCCGATCGTCAATAAAGATCGTACCCTCGATAGGATCATATATGCGTGAGATTAGTTTTAAAATTGTGCTCTTCCCTGAGCCGTTTGCGCCAACAATGACCTGCAACAACCAAACGCCGGATGAGTAACAATACGTGTTCTTGCATGGAATAACTTACACAAAGCTGCCCAGCTCCGATCTTAAATGAGACATTACGGAGTGCGTATTGTTCTGAGCCCGGGTATCGGAAGGATACATTTCTGAAAACATATTAGATTAGTACGTTGATACAACTCACCTACACTTGCCTAAATTCGATGGAGATTCCACGGTGGAGGTCCTGTTTATCTTCAAGGAAGGGTATATTTCCATCTATAACTCTATTTCGGATATTAGAGATTTCATATAGCTTCCGCACGCTCGCAAACTGGTCAGCGAGAGAAAACGATTCTCCAAGGAGAGCAAGAAGAGTCGAGTTAAACGTGGTGGCTGTGTTATTTATGAGCGTGAAAGAGGCAATCGAGACGGGTATTGATTCAGGATACTGAACCGCCCTCACGGCGAACACAATCTGGAATCAGTGTTTAGCTGGCCACTTTTGCGGGACAAGAATCCATGTACGAACTTGAGGCAGCTCACGCATTGGTTCACGAAGGATGGATGTCAATGTCAAGCGATCTCGGTAGGTGAAAGTCCGTCTCATCTCAAGAAAGTCGCCAGCATTATCCCCGACATGATTAGCAGCTTCCTTGAATACTGCGGGTAATCAGCTGTAATGCTTGCCAGATCATTGAACAAGAACGCGTACACTTTGTCAAGTGTTCGCCGAGGTTGCCAGAGACAAGTTCTTTACGATGTACAGGGTTGTCCACAAGATGCTTGTAGCCCTGCATACGAATATAATCCTTGTCTTTGGTCGTCGCGGCCCACACTGATCACAGAAGGGTATGAGAACGAGATCACAGAGTACGAAATACGCCAAGTACCTAATGGAGTGAATTGAGAATGCACTCCGTTAAACCATTGGAACAATGACTCGGAGAAACTGAGCAGTGCGAGTAGCGTACCATCTCGCTGATGACGGAGTACGCTGACGAGGACAAACACCTGTGAGAATAGACGAATAGTGGTCGTTAGGACATTCAATGTCTTTTGAATTGTGTCCAAAGCTACACTGGATGTCCAAGACGTAGACCGGACACTCTCAAACTGGCGTTGAACAGTGGGATCCTCGAAGGTGGGTAGGTCGAGCCGTGCCAAGGCGTGGAATATGCGGGTGGCATAGAACCGTTTAATTATGAGGTTCAGGGGGTATGATATGTGAGACTTGAAGTAATGCAGGAGGCGCTCAATTATTGTACAGGCGACACGTCCCATGGCAGCATGGGCTAGAACGTCGGTGTCGATGGTGCGCTTCTCAACTGCGGTTTCGACCTGTGCAATGTCGAACAACGCGTCCGGGTCCACAAGAAATGAGACGTACCAGCAGAATAAGCTGACCATAGTACCTGGGAAGGATGTGAACAGGGAAAGACGCGTCGAGAGAGCGGGACTGACCAGAGGGAGAGCGCGGGCATGAGAGAGGCTGCGACCTCGAGCACGATCTGAAAGGACAGTAAAAGCAAGCAACTCCGAATGCTGCAGATGTCTTTGAGCATCCTCCAGACATACGGAAGGTCCTGGAACATCTGTGCGATGACTTCGAGACGGGAAACGCCAGGGATAGGCATTTCAGAGTGCTCCTCCTCATAGAGGTCCCATACACCGACGCGGGTATGTTTGACGCGACTGGCATCATGTGGGTCGAATGTACGTGGTGTTCGAGGTGAAAGTCGCGTTAGCTTGCCCATCGTAGTGGTAGTAAAGGATTAGGGAGTTGAGAGACTTATTTGACTACGCTTCAGTTGCTCATTCATTCAAATTTTTCGAATTTTTCAATTTCAATGGCTTCATACCACGTATGTCTACTTTTCATTATTATCCTTGCTAGGCGTAGCAAGGTACATACGGTACGAGGGAGTCAAGTTGCACAAGAAGTAAGTTGTATTTATACCTTGTTTGGTTTAGTTGAACTTTCCACCGATCAACCAATTTATTACTTACACACTTACACTTGATTCCATTGCAGTCGGTTATTGGCCGTCATCAAACAATTGAACTATGTGGATTTCAGTCTTTAGACTTTTTTTGTTCTTTGAAACATCGTGCCCTGAAGCTCAGTGCTCAAACCCGGGAAACTTGTATCCAGAAATAGTTTGACTTGGCTTTCAACATGTAGCACCCGGTTTTCTTTCAGGTTCCCGGGTCTCCTCTGCCCGCGCTAGACAAGAGGCGCCAGTCCCATCGACTATCAGTAACGACTTGAAGGCTTGTGATATTCTCTGTAAGTAACCATCTGCATTTTAGAAACAGGTAGCTAATCTTCTTGGGGATGAAATCTGTACCTCCAATAGCCTCATTATTCTCCGCTCGAGACATAGATCCTTAGTACCAGTATCCGCTAATAAGCACCATAGTACTTGTGATTTGTACGTGCAGAAATCTCTCCCGTGTTCTGGTTTGCCATCCAACCATCTTACTAGCAGATATTAACGTCCATGGATTCAGTCCAAGAAACTCTCATCGCTATTGCGTCGGCCTCACAGCGAGTCATCGACGCCTTAGTCGTGTACGCACGCAGTGGGAACCACAGTCTATCACGCAGACAATTAGGAGGAGACCTACATAGGATCGTCGCTGCGTCCCAGACTTTGCTCACAGAGACACTTGAGTATTCTTCTTCAGCAGACCCTGCCGTCGACGATCGGCTAGAGATCTGGCTATATAGCAGGGAGCCCAAGACATGCTTAGATGCGCTGCAAGAAATGGAAGTATTGATCAAGTCAAATTCGAGTGGAATCGCGTCGACGCTACGCAGTGTTTTTCTCTCAGCACCTGTTGAAGACAAATTCAACCAGGTTATTCGGATTTTTGAGAGAAACAGGGTTTACTTCTATTTCTTGCTCAACACAAACATCTGGTGAGAGTTTTGGAATGCTTTAGGGACTCATCTAGTCTCATTAGCTCTAATGCGTATCCACAGGAACCATAAAACTGCTATCATGGGTCGGCCACAAGTACGTTCGATTGATAACCAAAGTACCAGAAAAGGCCTTGTCGATCGGAACCTGAATTCCATCGAACGATCCTGGAAAAAGAAGATATGGTCAGAAATGGATCGTGCGTTCGCCATTATACCTTATGTGCATGCTGCATTCCTGACAAGGTCATCGTGAGTAGGGACACAGTTGAATGAGATATTGGAGTGGCTTGATGCTTGGGACTGCACAGAAAAGCACGAGAACACGCTCGAATTGCGACAACGGAATACGTGCACATGGCTACCCAACACTGATGAATATCAAACATGGAGGCTTGCCAACGATGCCTTTTTGTGGTTGCATGGGAAACGTACGAATCTCATAATGCCATATTTTTCTTTGGACCAACATTTACGTGACTTTAGCCGGTTCTGGGAAATCAGTTTTAGCGTGCGTTTTCATCATATTTATTCAAGACTGGTATCCATTCTCGGAACAGCGCTTCTGTGATCAATGGTATCCAAAATACGATGGACAAAGGCGAACTACTTGCGTTTTTCTATTGTGATTTCCGGAGTGAACGCTCTACTGTCGCTGCTGAGGTGACGCGTTCACTCCTTTCTCAGCTGTTGCAGGGACTTGGTGATCTTGGAGTTGATCCAGGAGATGTTCTCGATGTTCTGGCTAAAGAAAAGAGACAAAAGCATACAATTCTCGGTAAATCCAAGCGGCTCGCTGTCCTAGTGTCTCGTATCGCGAAACAATATCCACGCCCACCCCTTGTCGTCGTGGATGCACTGGACGAGTGTGAAGATATCGAGAATCTTTTAGGCTCTTTGTTAGATTTGCATAAAGATGGGGTGCGATTGCTCGTGATCAGCCGACCCCTTCAGGTGATCAAGTCTAGGTTTTCTGGGCTCCCATGGCTTTCCTTGGAACAAATGTCGAGAGAGGTGTATGCGGATATCAGACTGCATGTTAGGAGGGAGGTTGACTCACATAACAGGCTCAGGGATGCAGGGACTATGCTAAAGGAGGAGATTATTGGGAGGTTGTGCTGCGAAGCTGATGGAATGTGGGCACTCAAATCATCTTTCCCATTATGTGACTGATTTTTTTTGGGTTGTCCAGGTTCCGCTGGATTGAATGTCAACTGAACACTCTCAAAAGATGTTTCACCACTTTGGAAATCCGAGAGGCGCTTGGCAGCCTACCGGTCGGATTGGACGCAACATATCAACGGATTCTTCTCGCAATCAGCAAAGAAGAGCGGGGAGATGTAATTGCAAGGCGCGCTCTTACGTGGATTGTCACTGCCCTTGAACCATTAAGCCTGTGTCAAATTGTTGAGGCGCTTTCAATTGACCTCGATCTACGGACACTGAACCCCGATTCGGCACCTATACATGGGCACGCACTACTAGACTCATTAAATAGTCTGGTAACACACTCTGAAGAAGCAGATATTGTTCAATTGTCTCATTTCAGTGTTAAGGTACTAGCATGCGACTCCATTGGTTCCGCCTTGCTAAATACTCCGGGGTAGGAATACCTTGTAGGGAACTTCATGCAGGAAAATCACACACACCATATCAACTGGCGAGATGCTCATGCACAGGTAGCGCAACAATGCATGAGCTACATTACAGCCTGCCTCACATTAGGGCTGCAAGGCTCTAATGGTGAGTCATCTACTGCGAGTTTCCGATATCAGATACATCAGCTGTTTCTAGTAGAGCACCCACTCCTTGACTATGTGTTGGATTGTGGTTTCCACTATCTTTCCTATGTCGAGCCTACGGATCGAATTTTGGATTCTATTGTGGCGCTTCACAGGGACATCCAACAGCACCCTTCGGAGTGGGAGCAATTGCAAGTTAAACATGTCCGACCTGCTGGATTGCCAAGTCTTCAGCATGATTTTGTGCTCTATATCCTAATTCGTTATGCTCCTGATCCGCTCCTGCATCTATTCCTCCGCCGTTCACCTGTTGCAGAAAAAGGAGGGATCAATCCGCTCATTTACGTTGTCCCCGGGAGGATTGAACATGCTCGTACGTTGCTGGCGCATGGTGCTAAACTTGGTTTCTCCGGGCAATTCATTGAAACTTATGACTTCCCCTCCGGCTTGCCTATTGAGGCTGCAGCCAGCGCTGGTGACACGGAATTGGTTGATTTGTTCTTGGAAGAGGGGAGTCCTGTGCCACATAGACTTTTCTCCACCGCACTCTTTGGAAAGCGAACATACCTCCGCAGTTCCGACGCCCACATCCTCACGAGGTTGCTACAGACTGATGAGTTCGTGGAGTGGGCAATAGGTGTTCTGAACGAGAAACTGCTTATATCCGCACTACATGGTTTGGCAAACTGGCTTGACTGGCAGAACTCAGAAGAGGGTGATGTGGTTGTGATGGCTCGAAGACTCAAGCAGAATGGCTGTGACCTGGTTGGCCTCACGTCATTTGTCGAGGCACTCCTCCGAAACGCTGCGAACACAGGGGATATCTCCAGCATCCAGCATTTGCTCTCAGATTTGAAAGTGCCACTTCCTCCCGACATCATCTTGCTCGATAGGGGATCGCTTTCGCACCCGCGGTCTAATGCAGAGACGATTCGTTTCCTCATTCAAAATGGCGCTAATGTCCATGCTACCTCGGCAGACGAATCTACT